>PVJH01006664.1:0-99835 GCA_004026705.1 Nesogale talazaci
GTGCTATATAGCACTATGACTGGATCATCTCTTCCTTGCAACCTTTCTGTACGGGCACATACAATTGTCTACAGATGGGTTTTGGGTCTCCACTCCACACTCCCCCTCATTCACATTGATAGGATTTTTTTGTTTTGGGTTTTTGATGCCTGACACCCGATCCCATGGACACCTCATGATCACACAGGCTGATGTGCTTCTTTCATGTGAGTTTTGTTGCTTCTCAACTAGATAGTTGCTTGTTTATCTTCAGGCCTTTAAGACCCCAGATGCTATAGCTTTTGCTAGCTGGGCACCAACAGTTTCTTTACCAAATTTGCTTATCCACCCATTTTGTCTTCAGCGATTGTGTCAGGAAAGGGATCATCATGGAATACCAGGTTATTAGAACAAATTGTTCTTGTTTTGAGAGAGTCTTTGAGTTAGAGGACCAATGTCCATATGCTACCTTAGTACTTAGCATATAAATATATGTATATAGATCTATTTCCCATCATCATATATAAATACATGTACATATGTACATGCCTGTATCTAGACCTCTATGAATGACCTTTGCCTCCTACTTCTTTCCTCTATTTCCTTTTCCTTCTTCTTGTCTCATGATTATATTTGGCCTTCATTTGGAGGTAGTAATTCCTCTCATTTATGTTGACCTTGATCCAACCCCACCAGGCATACTATATGCCTTCCTTGCCATTGATGTTGGATTCCTTGTTGTTCCCTGGTCCTTGGGTTTGTTAACACCCACTTCCTCTCCTCTGCCTTTCCCACTCCCATGTACCCGCAACTGTCTGTCCTGTTGTTTTTTCTTTGGATAGTTTATCCCACCTCTCTTATTTAGATAGACATGCAGAGACAGTAATAAGCACAAAAATAAGACAAAACAAAACAACAACAAAAAAGAAAAGCCTATGAATAACTCCAGGTCTGTTTGCTGGCCTTTAGGATTCTTTTCCGGTAAGTCTGATGGGGTGCTAAGCCCTGGCTCTAAGGTCAACTTTTTGTATTTCGCAGAACTTCACTGCTTTGCTTCCTTTGCTTTTTGTTGTGTGCCCTGAGCATTTTGCCTTGGTATGGGCGGTCAGATTCTGCACAATTCCTGCACTGTGTCTCCTGCATTGTCCCTCATCGTGTCATGAGTCAATGAGGGAGGTTGTGTCTCATGGTGGGGCCAGCCCTATGGTCCTTTCTGTGCATTGGCTACTCTAAACTGGAATATTGTACTTGGGGTTTGTCGGGCCAGGATGTGTTCCACTCTCTTCTTTACTCCTGTGTTCTCTGATCAAACACACGCCTCTACCTGAGCTGTAGCTTCAGTGCTCTCCTCTGAAGTGAATTCTTCTGGGAGAAGGAGGTTTTCCAGGTAATTGTGATTTGGGTCCACCCCGCAGACCTCTCTATTGGTTCCTTGCTTCATGCCGGTATGTTGCATTCACATCTTGGCCCACTAGTTGAAGTCTGGTCCCTCTCTCCATCTCCTGTGGAGATAAAATCAATACCCTCCTCTGGGGTGGGTTAGTGCCTTGTTCCCCTGCAACTCATTTCTTTTTCTTTTCATCCTCCATTTCTTTTCCCTTTTCTTTCTAGTTGGGGGCCATATGTATCTTGGAATTGGGTCTGGTCCCTGCAATAGTACCTGGACCCCACCCCAGGAATATTTGTATACAGTAGTTTTCCCTCTATGCCCCTTTTGCATTTTCAAGCTAACTTCAGTGGTTTTACGTTGTACTTGTCTTTTTGTGCTTAGCTTCTTCTGCTTAGTATAATTTCCTTCATTTCTTCCTATGTGGTGATGTGCTTCATGCATTCATCACTGCCTTTTTAAAATTAAAATCATTTTTTGGGGGTTTGTATTGTTTTGTATTGTTTTTCACAATACAAAAATACATATACTGTTTGTACCAAGCACCTTCACATGTCTTCCTCCATTATCATTCTCTAAATATCCGCTTTTCCACTTGAGCCCTTGATATCAGCTTCTCATTCTTTCCCCTCTGTCCCTGCTCTCCCCTTCCCCACCAACTCTCAATACTTAATAAATTATTATTGTTCTGTCTTATCTTACACAGCCCGGCTCTACTGCGATATCTGTGCAGATCCTTGCAGTTGGTTCCATCTCTCTACCTCACCTTTTCTCCACCCATCCAGTAACTCCAATCTCAGGACTGGCCCCAAGGGGCTCATCTGTCCTGTGTTCCCCCTATCTCCAGTTCCCGTCTATACCAGTGTGCCTTCTCCAGTCCAACTGGATTTGTAAGGTAGAGTTGGGACCATGTTAGTTGGGGGGAGGAAGCCTTCAGGAACTAGAGGAAAGTTGTATGTATCATTGCTGCCTCACCGCACCTTGATTGGCCTGTCGCCTCCCTGCAACTCCCCTGTACAGGAGTGACCCGTTGCCCACAAGTGGGGCTTGGGTCCCCACCCTGCTTTCTCCCTCATTCATAGCGATGTGATTTTTGTTCTTTGATGCTTGAGACCTGCTTCCTTTGGCCCCTCTTGATCACACAGGCTGGTGAGCTTCTTCTATGTGGGCTTTGCTGCTTCTGGGCTAAAAGGCTATTCATTTATCTTCAAGCCTTTAAGACTCAGACACTTTATCGTTTGGTACCTGGGCACCATCCATTTCCTCCACTTTGTTTGCCTCAGTACCCATTTGTCTTCAGCGATTATATTGGGAGGGGTGGCACATATTGATTTTGATTTTTGTTCTTTGGTGACTGATACCTGATTCTTTCAACACCTCATGGTCACACAGGCTGGTGTGCTTCTTTTATGGTGCGTTTTGTTGCTCCAGAGATAGATGGCTGCTTGTTTACACTCAAGCATTTAAGACCCCAGGTGCTGTATATTATGATAGCTGGGCACCATCGGCTTTCTTCATCACTCTTGTTCATGCTCCCACATTTCCTCGGTGGACGCCTCAGGATGCACACAGTGATATGTTTTTTTTGGTTTGATGCTTGCAACCGAATCCTTTCAACACCTCGTGGCCACACTGGCTGTTGTGCTTCTTTTGTGTGGGTATGGCCACTTCTAAGCTAGATGACCTTTTGTTTATCTTCAGGCTTTTAAGCCCCTAGATGCCATGTCCTTTGATAGCTTAGCACTATCAACTTTCTTCACCACATTTGCTTATGCACCCATTTTACTTCAGTGGTCATATGGGCCATCATCACTGCCATTTAGGGATGCATAGTACTCCATTGTATATATATATCACAGTTTTTTAATCCATTCATATGTTGATGGAAATTTGGGTTGTCTTCAACTCCTTGTGATTGTGAACTGTGCTGCAATGAATATTGGAGCACAGATGTCTGACCTTGCTCTGTTTCTTTCCTCTTCTGGGTATGCCCAGTAGGGGGATTGCTGCGTGACATGGTAGCTCAATTTCCATCTGTTTTAGATATCAATTTCCATAATGGTTGTATTGACCTACAGGTCTACCAGCAGTAAGCTAGAGGTTCTGTCTCAGCACAGTCTCTCCAACACTTGTTATTTTCCAATGTTTTGGATTGGGCTATCTTTGAAGATGCTAGGTGATATCTTATAGTTGTTTTAATCTGCATTTCTCGTATGGCTAATACTCAAAAACAGTTTCTCATATGTTTATTTTACTCTTGTGAAACTTCTCTTGAGTTCCTTTACCCCCCTCCTCAGAGGGCAGTTAACATTTTTCTTTTTGTAAGCTAGCAGAGTACTGCAGATTTTAGTAATAAGTTCTTTGTGTGATATGTCATTGCTAAAGATTATTTCCTAGTCTATGGGTCCCTTATTACTCTCTTGGTGAATTCTTTCGATGTCCTCAGGTATCTTCTCTTCAGTATATCCCACTTGTCAATTTGTGCCTCCTCTGTATTTGTGTCCTTCCCTATTTCTGATAGTCTATGTATTCCCTGCACCAAAATTCTCAGGTTTGCTTCAATTCCCTCTTTGATGGTCTTAACAATAAAACTCTTTTTTATACACATAAGAGTGTCTATAAATTTTGTTTCTCTACTTTACCCAGACTAAAACATCCTGTTGTTTTGTTCTGTCCATGGCCTATCAAGGTGGTATTTCTCCAGTAATGAAACTGTTTTGTGTAAATCTGGTGCCCACTATTCATGTCAAAATGAGTGTGAGTTATGTCCATCAGAGTTTTGCTCTGTATAGCCCATTGGTTACCACATTCCTGACATACATAGCTGTGAACAGTACTCATCCTACTTACTCCTAGGAATAAGGTTGACCTAATTCAAATGAACTGAAAGAAAGAAAGAGTTAGAGGTTTGAGGGTGATGAAAAATATCTTCTCTACAGACAAGCCGGCAGAGAGGATTAAGGGGTTCAAAGCATGCAATGGAATTACTCACCTTAGCCCAGGATCAGATTTTGCTTTTCTCTTGGTAGCTTCTCTTGGTGATAGCTATATTTATGCCATGGAAAATGGAAAATGACAAAGCCCCAGGATTCCCCCTACCTCTCCTTTGAGTTGGTTGTTAAATGATTTCTCCACAACCTTGATCTGACTGAAGTCCACAAGGTGATGAGATAATGGATAAGAGAATTCTGGGGGAACATATAGGCTATTGCCAATACTGTCAGGAAAAACAACTTTACCACCTCAATGGAGTTTAAACTAAAGCTTGGTGGAAATGGTTTTATTTTCAGTGTCTTGTGCTATGTTAGAGCCAGTTGGAAACAGCTTCTTCTGGAGTGCACAGAGGTTGCTGAGGGAGTGAAATAATGGAATTTTCTGGAAAGCAGTATAAAATAGAGGGGTAGGGACAGCCCTGTGCCACAGACTTGAGGCCCAGACATCTTGCCAAAATTGGAATTGGTCAAAAATGAAATGGCACATATAATGATCAATAGCCATCATAGGCAGTATTATGCTAAAATGGACATGTATTGACTACTTCTAATCAGAAAATCATATGAATTACTATGCTTGCAATGACACAAAGATATGGTGTTGCCTTCATTGTTGAAGAGGACAATGCAAGATCATTCATGACATATAATGTTATCTGCGATAGGATTATATTTATTTGTCTTTAAGAAAACCAATCAGTACAACTATTATTCTAATTTATGTACCAACCACAGAAGCTAGTGATGAAGAAACTGAAGCATTCTACCAATGACTTTAGTCTGAATTGATTGAACATACAATCGAGATGCATTGATAACTCTTTGTGATTGGAGTGCAAAAGTTGAAAGCAAAGAGGAAGGAACAGTAGTTGGACAATAAGGACTTGGTGTTAGAAATCAAGTTGGAGATCACATAATAGAATTTTGCAGGACAGATGACTAGTTCATATTAAATACTCTTTTTCAATATCACAAAAGATGGTGATGCACAGAAATAAAAATGACTGCATTTGTGGAAAGAGACTAGAGGACATGCTCTATCAGCAGTTAAAAGCAGGCCAGGGAATCCCTGTGGAAGAGACCATCAATTGCTCATATGTAAGTTCAGAAAAAAAAAAGCCAAAAATATGACCTGGAGTCTGTCCCATATGAATATTGAGAACATTTCCAGAACATCTGTTTTGCTGCACTGAACACTAATGACAGAAGACCTGATGAGCCATGGGAGGACATCAAGAACATTCATGAATAAAAGAAAGTTCATTAAAAATATAGGAAAGAAAAAATACAGATCAAAGTGCATGTCAGAAGAGATTCTGAAACTGGCTCTTAATCATAGAGCAGCTGAAGCAAATGGAAATAATGATGAAGTCAAAGAGTTGATAACAATTTCAAAGGGAAGCTTGAGAAGTCAAAAATTAGAATGCAATGTGAAAGAACTTGACTTAGAAAACTGAGGAAAGAATCCTCTCACTATATCTTAAACTGAAAGAATTGAAGATAAAATTCAAAGCTTGAGGTGTAATATGGAAAGAATGTATGGATAGGATACTGAATTCTGCAAGAAGCATCAAAAGAAGATGGAGACAATATAGTCACTTTACCAAAAAGACCTGGCTGATATTTCACCATTACAGGAGGTGGTATATGACCAAGTACCAATGATGCTGAATTGGAGAAGTTCAAGCTGCTCTGAAAACGTTAGTCAAAAACAAGGTTTCAGGAATTGATTAAAACCCAATTGAAATGTTTCAGTAAGTTGGTGAAGCACTTAAAGCACTTATTCACTTATGTCAGGAAAGTTGGAAGAGAGTTACTTGGCCAACTGATTTGAAGGGATCCAAATTTATTGCCAGTCCAAAGAAAGATGACCAACAGAATGCTCAAACTATAAAACAATATCACTGATGTCACATGCCAGTAAAATTTTACTCATGATCATTCAACAAGAGTTGCAGCAGTACACTGATAGGTAGCTGCCAGAATTTCAGGCTAGATTCAGGAGGACATGGAACAAAAGATATCATTGTTGATCTCAGATGAATATCAACTCAAAGTAGAGAATACCAGAAAGATGTCTATTTGTGTTTTATTGACTATGTCAAGGCATTCGACTGTGTGGATCATCACAAACTATGTATAAACTTGAGAAGAATTTCAGAACATATCTCAATGTCTACCCTGAACTTGCACATGGACCAAGAGGAAATTATGAGACTGTTGCCAGAGAATCCTGGATGGATTAAAATCAGAAAAAGTGTATCCTCTCATCTCACTTATTTAATCTATATACTGAACAAATCATCAGAAAAACTGGTTTATATGAAGAAAAATGTGCCATCAAGATTAGAGGAAGGCTTACTAACAACCTGAGATATGCAGAAAACACAACCTTACTTGTTAAAAGTGAGGAGGACCTGAAGGCACTTGCTGATGAAAATCAAGGATTGCAACCTACAATATGAATTACAACTAAATTCTAAGAAGACCATAATTCTCACAACTGGACCAATCAACAACATCATGACAAGCAGCAGCAGCTGAATTTGTCAAGACTTTTGTCTTGCTTGGAACCACAACCAATGCTCAGGGAAGAACATCAAAAGACATATTGTATTAGGTAAATTTTCTGTACAAGACCTCTTTACAATGTTGACAAGCAAGGATGCTACCTTTAGAAGATGAGCCTGACCAAAGTCATTGTGTTTTCTTTCTTTTAGAATTTTTATTGGCACTTAATTCCATGTCATACAATTTAATATTCAATCATATCAAGAAGAGTTGTACTATTATCATCACAATCAATTCTAGAAGATTTTCTTCTTCTTTTTACTTATTGTTATTCATGTATGTACTTTTTAAAGTTGTGGCAAAAACATACACAACAAAACCATCCCCAACTCAACAACATCTACATGTATATTTCAGTGCCATTGATTCTAATATGTTGTACAAAATTATTGATATTCCTTTTCAAATTATTCCACCACTGTTAACATAAACTCAATTCCCTCTAAACAACAATTCTTCCTCTTTCCTCCATGATAACCTTTGACTAAGTTTGGTTTTTTAAAAGTAGCTTTCTTGATATAGTAGTCACATATTATGTTAGCCTGGATAAACTAGGGAATCAAACCCACAGAAACATATGTATCAGAAAGAATTTTATATAAAGTGTACATTAAGAAAGCATCCCAACTCAGTGCTGTCCAAGTCCATATTTCCAACACCAGTCTACAAAGTCCTCAATCTCACAAAACACATACAATGACACCAACTATATGAGGACAGCCAAATCAGTGAGCATGTAAGCATCTCAGCACTGGCAGGCTCTCCACACAGTTGCTCCAGCACCTAGGGCTGCATCAGAGTAGGTTCATGTGGCTTCTCCTCCGGGATGTCTTGCAGGAAGTGAGTCTTGCCTGCTGAGGCAGGGAACTGACTAAGGCCGCTGCAGCCTAGTCTGTCCATCAGAAAGAAAGAGACCTGAGAACTAGAAAGGCAAGGCTCACCAAGCTATATCTCTCAGCCCTTCAATTAATCCCATATGTGTTTGTCAGCCAAGTTGGCACAATAAACCTTAACTATCTCACATATCATACACTTCCATAGTTAAATCGTGTTTGACAAGAATTTTATATGCATCATCACAATCAGTTCTAAAGCTCTCTACCTCATGCATTCACTGTTCGTTCCCCAAATCCCCTCAGTCTCAACCCCACCCCCACTCAAATTGCATCAGTTATTGTCTATGGATCCATTCCAGTGCTTCACAACTGGGAAAACTAACAGAAACAATGAGAAAACAAAAAGAGAACAAAATGGCTAGAAGAAAATAATAATAATAGTAATATAAAGATAAACATAAAAACAAATATTAAGAAAGAAAAGACCACCCACAATATTTAAACAGCCAGAGAGGACATTTCTGTGTTGGAACAAGCAAGAAATACTTGAGCCCAGAGCAAATTCATGTTGGGTCAAGAGAGGCCAACTGACCACGTATCATAGTATACCATAATCGGATCCACCACAGTCAAGTTTACAATAAGCTGTCATAAGAAAAAATGTTCGAGTTCCTTAACGTTGCTAGATGGGTTCTTTCAGAGAACTTTATGCTTTATCTGATGAGGTATTCTGCAGAAAGAGGTTGGGCTCCTAGTGTCTTCCACATCTTTAAGCCTTCTACATCTTTAAGCTCCGATGCTTTTTCCTTCATCATATTTCACTTGTGTTGTCATCATCTGTGGAACACACAGGGTGGTATGCCTCTTCGATATGGACTTATCTGACAGCTCACTTAGATGGTTGCTTGTTTGAATACAAGCTTTAAAGATTCCAGACACTATTCAAATTCATCAAGATTAAGTGGGAGCTCAGAATCCATTTGTTCACCCACAGGTTATTAATGAGTCTGGTTTATTTTGGTGGTCATATTGTGAAAAAAAAAAAACCAAAACAAGAATAACAACAAGCACCAAACTCCGCCCCCCCCCCCCAAAACTTTCAAACAAAAGGCAGAAATCTAAAGAAACAAAAAAGAAAAACAACTACCACCCCTGGTATAAGGTGATTACATTATAGCACCAATAATTTATCCAATTACATAAAATTTAACATACTGGTGATATTAGGAGTTTCTGTGAGACTAGTACATGTGTTAGTTTGGGTAGTCTAGAGAAACAATTCATAGACACGCATATGGATATAAGGGAAAGGTTTATATACAAGAGGAAGACGACATTAAGAAAGCATCCCAAACCAGTCCAGTTCAAAGCCTTAAGTCTGATATTAGCCCATATGTCTGATATCAGTCTATAATGTCTCCTTCTGACTCATGAAGTCACAGGCCAGTGGGTTCAAAGTCCTGGCAACAGCAGGGGTTTCCCCATGGCTCCATGCTTCCAGGGCTTAGTCCATCAACAAAATCCACTGGTGGTAGAAGCAACTCAGCACTGACAGGGGTCTCCACGGGGCTTCTCCAGCTTCACAGGTCTGGTTCCCTCAGGGTAAGGCCATGTGGCTTCTCCTCTGGCTCCTCCATCTCTTTGGACACTGCCATCTTGTCTTGTCCGTAATTCATCGTCTCTGAGACTAACTCCCAACAACTGGGGAGATAGCTTCTCATCTCCATGAGGGAAATATCGTGAGATTTCCCAGAAGTCTCAGGAGAAAGCCATGCTCACATGGCTTCTCAATGGCTATCTCCAGATTAACAGGCTAGACTCCACCCCTACATCTCAATCGTGAAATTAACATAAGCACATGACCGCCACATACAATTATGAGCTGCAATACATACTTTGTACAGATTCATTTCTTGATTTGATTCCATTCTGTTTACACTGAGCACGGGGGTTGGTGCTAGGGCAAATTTTCCTCTTCCATTTCTTAAAAGTGGAGATTGTTGCCTATCAGATTAAAACTTATCCTATCAATGCAATGGGCGTACTGAGGTAGTAAATATATGATTGTTCTGGGTCCCCTTTCCTTGGACACCTACTAAGCCTGGGATCCAAACAAAAGTCCATTTCTACTATCTTGGGGTGGCCATCCTTTGCTTTCTCTCTCATCAGAGCATTTCAGTTCTAAGTCCAAGGATACAGGTAGTTGTGAGGTAGGACCCACTTAGTTTAAAGTGACCAGATGCCCCCCTTTTTTAACAATTTAACAATGTCCCACGGCATTTTCACATTAAGATAAATATATTAGAATACTATTTTTGCATTCTGTGAACATTTTTAATGGATGTATTTGAATTGCCATGCTGGAGAAAATATTGAAACTACTGTGGAATACTAAAAGAACTGTTTCTATGGGGTTTTGTTTTTCTGCCTTCAGTTTACTTGATTTTTTTGTGGGTTTGTCTTTTGTTGTCTGCTAGTTGTTTTGTTGCTGTTGTTGGGGTAGAAGGTAATATGGGGTTTTGAATTTGTTATAATATGACCACCACAGTAAACCAGAGTTATGCATATCCCAGGGACAAGCAGATGGATTTTGGGCCTCACTGAACTCTAGTCTCAAGCCAAGAACAGTTCTGATAACATGGCCTGCTTAGATACTCACCTGTATGAAATGATCACTGAAGATAAAGGTGCAACAGCAAAATATGGTGAAGAAAGCAGATGATGCCAAGCTATCAATTGGATAGTATCTGAGATCATAAAGGCTTGTATTCAGACAAACAGCAATCTAAGCAGAGTTAACTAAGCCCACATGGAAGAAGCACACCAGCTAAAGTGATCCAAAGAAGACAATAGTAAATTTGAAATATGATGAAGGGAAAAGTATCATAATGAAAATTATGACCAACAAATTTTTGGGATAGGGTGGAGCACAGTGAGAGCCCAAAACCTGTGTGCAGAGTATCTAGTCAGATTAAGCAGCAGGCAGTTCCCCTCTATCCAGAGGCAGAGGTCTAGAACCATCTTACGATTAAACATAGATCATTGTAATCCTGATTGTGCTAGATCAAACTTGGTACATGCCCAAGTGGCCTCCCTCTAGACCCAATCTGATTATGTTCTAGGTGCAAGGATTCCTTCCTTGTTCTGTAACGAAAACTAATTCCCTGGCTTTTTAAGTGTTGATGATGGTCCTTTTCTCTTACACATTTATTTATTTTTATCTTTATATTACTATTCTCTCTTCCTTATTACTTTATTTAATTGTTGTTCTTTATTGTTTCTGTTGGGTTTACCAGTTTGTGAAGCACAGAAGGAGTGGTTGCATAGAGATAATAAATGATGCAGGGATTTGTAGGGGATGTGGAGGTGGGGGGAGATGGGGAAAGGGGAAGGGATTTTAGGAATAAACAAGGTGAGATGGGGAGTGAGCACTAGAACTGAAGGTGATAGTACAACTCATTTTAAAGGTGATTTAGTTATGGGGCAGGGAAGAGAAAATGCTCTGAACTTATTGTGGTAGTGATTGTACAATTCTTCTTGATATGATTGAGTTATTGAATTGTTCGATATATGGACTAAGTAACAATAAACTGTTTTTTTTAAAGGACAAATAAATCCATTTTGGATGAATTATGGCTCCTTAGAGGAAAGGGCAGCAAGACTTCATCTCACATCACACATAGTCTCAGGAAAGAGCAATCCTTGGAGAAGGACAACGCACTTGGTAAAGTGGAGGCAAAGGGCCTTCTTCCAAGATGGATTGACTATGCCATGATGAACTCCAGCACAGAAAAAAATAGTAGGGTTGGCATGGGACCATGCAGTGCTTTGTTCTGTTTTGCATGTGGTTGCTATAGGTTGGAACTGTGTTGATGGTACCTAACAATAACATGTATATGGCCTTAGATTCCAGGCTGGATCAAACCAGGGACCTAGTCTTGACTCTTATGGTGAGGAGGGGAGCACGTGGGAGTCTAAAAGCAATATTTCTTCCTGAATTTCAACTTAACATCCATTACATTCCTTCTCAAAGTTTTAGGTAGCACTAAACAAAGACAGTTGATAATAATCGAAAGTGTGGCTTTGTCTATCCTTTTCAGAAACTAATAGAGAGGGGCACATCTGACTCTTCTGACTATCCCAAGGAGAATGGAAGTCCAACTTCAGTAGATTGCAAAAGGCAGAGGCCAGGCAAGACTCCATACTCTATCTTCATAATCTGTCTTTCTAGAACCTCATTCCCGTGGTGTCAAATTGTGTTATGGTGGGTTGCCTAGTGAAACAATATCAGTGCCACTAGTAAATGTATAAGAAAGAATTCTATGTCAAGTAATTATTTTATAACAAGCAGGCATTCCCAGCTCAGTTCAACTCATGTCCACTAAGTCTGACACTAGCCAGGGCCCCATGAAGACTTCTGAAGCCTTACGTTACACATAAATGAAGTGGAAAGCAGGAAAACCAAAAGCTGGCTGATGCAGTCATCTGGAAATATTGCATGAGAAACAAGTCAACAGTTCTCAGGGCTGGGTGGCCCGCATGAGACCACTCCCAGAGGGAGGCACAGATTTCCAGCAAACAGGAAAGTAAAGAGAAGAGAGATAGATAGGACAAATTCTCACTCTCACTTGTTAAAAAGCCCATACTTTACGGGAGACACCATCAAGCTGTGACCAGACTGATAGGTTTGACTCTGCCCCTATACTTTCATAGAAATTCAAGGTGACATAAATCAAACTAGCACATACACAAATGAAACCACACCTCTCACAGCAGAAGGAAAAGAAAACAGATAAACACAGAAAATTGCCAGCAATCTCCCACATATATCAATAACAACACTGAATGTCAATGGGCTAAATACACCAATAACGAGAGAGCAGTAGAGTGGATTAGAAAACAAGACACATCTCTATCATGTTTACGAGACACATCTTAAATTCAAAGGAAAAAGAAAAGACTAAACATCAAAGGATAGCGAGAACGCTATCAAATATAGAGAGAACTCAATATCAAATGTAAAAAAAGCAAAAGTCAGAATATAGATATGTGATACAATAGACTTCAGAGCAAATATCTTAATGAGAAACAATAATAGATACTGAGATAGTTAAGGTTTATTGTGGCTACCTGGCTGCTAAACACATGTGGGATTAATTGAAGGGCAGAGAAATAAATAGCTTGGGAATGCCTCACCTTTTTGGTCTTTTGCTCTCTGATGATCAGGCCAGGCTGCAGCTGCCTTTGCCAGTTCCCTGCTTCCACTGGCAAGGCTTACTTCCTGTTCGACATCCCTGAAAAGAAGTCACAGGGACCTACCCTGATGCCTTTCTAGGTTCTGGATCAGCTGTTTGGAGACTTCTGCCAGTGCTAAGATGCTTACATACTCACCGATTTGGCTTTCCTCCTGCAGTTGGCATCATTGAGTGTGTTTTGTGAGATTTGGGAGGACTTTGCACATCAGTGTCAGACATATGGGATTTTTTCCCTCTATATCCAGACTAACAGAGAAACTACATAACGATTAAAGAACAATAGATCAAGAAAACATAAGTATAATAAACATACATTTACCCAATGAAAGATCCTTGAATATGTCAATCAGGTCACCACAGAATTAAGGAGAAGTAGATAGCCAGACAATAATAATAGGATACTTCAGTCCACCATTCTCACAGAAAGAGACCACCAGGACAGAAAATCAACAAAGAAACAGAAGAGCTAAATAACTCAATCAACTATTTCAAATTCCTGCACATATACAGAGTGCTCCACTCAACAATGTCTCAGTATACATTATTCTTCAACATACAAGCTACGAACAGTAGAACAGAGTCATTAAATCTCAATAGAATTTGAAAAATGAGATCCTACAATCCATTTCTCATCTGGTAGTACCATAAAACTAGAAATCAACAATAGAAATAACAGAAATATAGAGACAAACACATGGACACTAAACAACATACTACTCAAAGATGAATGGGTAATGTGATCATATTAAGGGATGAAATGATGAAATTCCTTAAAACAAAGAACAATAATACAACATACAAATATCTTTAGGAAACAGCAAAAGCGGTTACCAGAAAACAATCCACCCACACATGAATATGAGGAGAAATCCAAAATCATCACCTTAACATAACTCCAACAAGACAGAAGAAGGGCAGCAACAGAAAGATTGCATTAACAGAAGAAGAGAATATTAGCGCAGAAATGAATGAACTGGAAAACAAAAACCAATGGAAAAACCAACTAGACCAAAGCAATTTCTTTTAAAGGATTAACAAAATCAACAAACTGCTGGAATATTAAACAAAGGAAAGGAAAGAAGATGCAAGCATCTAGAATTAGAGATGAAAAGGATGAAGTCGCATCAGATCCAAGTGAAATAAAAAGAATAACACATTACTGCTAAAGATTATATTTCAACCAATTTGATAATCTGTAATAAATGGACAAATACTTAGAAATACATCACCTACCCAAATGAATATAGACAGATGTAGAAAATCATAACAGACCCATAACAACAACAAAAGGGACCACAGAAGGCCAAGAAATTTCCAACCAAGAAAAGCCCAGGATCAGATAGTTTCACAGAAGAATTTTAGGAAATATTCAATGAAACATTGTCATTAATTCTATCCAGACTATTCCAGAATACAGAAAGTGACAGAAAACTCCAAACCCATTTTATAAAGTGAGCATAAACCTCATATCAATAGTAGGCAAGGAATTCACAGTCAGAAAACTACAAACATGAATATAGATGCGATTTTTCTCAACATAAATCTGGCTAATAGAATACTACAATATGTTAAAAAAAGTAATTCACCATGCTCTAGCAGGTTTCATCCAGGAAAACAAGAATATTTCAACATTAAAGAAACAATATAATCCACCTCATAAGCAAAGCAAAGCAAAGGTAAAAAAGGCATCCAACAATATCCAACACCTGTTTCTGATGAAGCACTCAACAAAATAAGAGTAGAAGTAAAATTTCTCTGTATAATAAAGGCCATATGTGAAAAACCAATGACCAACATCACATTCAATGGCGGGGGTGGTGGTGGTGGGGGGGAGGGCAGCACACTGAAAACAGTTCCTCTGAGACTGTGAACCAGTCAAGGATGCTGCCTACCTTCACTCTTATTTAACATTATACTAGAAGTATTAGTCTGAACCATTGGACAACAAAAATAAATCAAGGGAATACAATTGGGCAAAACAAACAAAAACAACTGAAGCCCTTGCTACTTGCAGATGGTTTGATTTTATATATAGAAAGCCCCAAAGACTCCACAAAATGATTGTTGGAAACAATTGAGAAATTAGGAGGATATAAGATTACCAAGCAGAAATAAATACATCAAGAAACAATGCCATTTTCAATAGCCACACAAAAGATGAAATACTTAGGAATAAACCTAACCAAAGAAACAAAAGACCTTTATATAGAAAACTACTGAATATCCTTGGAAGAAACCAAGTAGACCTATACAAAGTGTAGAATGTCTCAAATACACGGATAGGAAGTCTTAATATCTAAAATACTATCGACAGCAATCTATAAATAAAATACACTTCTGATGCAAATACCAATTTATTTCAGTAAGGAAATGGAAACACTAATTACCAACCTCTTATGGAGAAATAAGAGAGCTGGGATAGGCGAAGAACTTAAAAAGAAGCGCAAAGTTGCAGCCAGTTCACAGTCTGACCTCAAAACTTACTCACAGTCACAGTAGTCAAAACAGCCTGGTACTGTTACAGTGATAGGTACATGGACAGATGGAACAGGATAGAAAACCCGGAAAATAAAGCACCCACCGACTTTTTATTGATTTTTGACAAAGGATCAAAAATATTTAATGGGCATAGAATACTTTCTTCAATAAATGATTCTGAAATGTTGAATATTTATCTACAGAATAATGAAAACAAGACCTTTACCTCTATCAATTCCATGCATGAAAATGAACATAAGATTAATTAGAGACCTAAATCCCAGAGCCATAAGGAGCATCAATGAAAAAATTGGGAGAAAATTAAGGGTCCCATTGCAAAGAATACATTATAATAAATATAAAAAAGGAAGGACAAACAGTAGAAGACAAATCAGATAACTGGAATCTACTTAAAATGAAACAAACACACCAACAGAGTAAAATGAGAATCTTTAAATGGAAAAATCTTTAGCAAAGTCACAACAGACAAAGAACTCGTTGCTAAAATCAACAGAATTCTTCAACACCTTTATAAGAAAAAACCAAATAATCCAATGAAAAAGTGGGGAAAAGTCAAGAACAGAAAGCTCTCCTTTTTTGACTCATTTAAAATTTGTTCTTGATTTCAATATGCTTTGCTTTCTTTTTGATTGCAATTTTTCTAGGTTTTATTTTGCTCTTTTTTAAAAGAGATGCAAATTCAAACAACCAGCAAGCAACAAGTGCTGCAGAGTGTGGGGAGAGATTGGAACTCTCATATAAAGTTGATGGGCCTGTAAACATGCACAAATGTCTGAGCAGTAGTATGGAGCTATGTACAATAACTGAGAATGGAAATTCCATAGGATCCAGCAATTCTTCTGCTTAGTATATATCCTAAAGAAAGTAAGAGAACACAAGCAGACATATGCAATCCCATGTTCATGGCTGCACAGTTCACAATCGTAAGGGGTTGGAAATAGTTCAAAAGTCCACCAGTAGAAGGATGGTTAAAGAAGTTTTTGTACATATACCCAGTGAAGAACAATATATGCCTAAAAACAAAAATGCGTCTATGAAGCACTTATTGACATAGATGGACCTGAAGAACATTATGCTGAGCAATGTTTGTCCATCACCAAAGGACAACTATTGCATGAGACCTATTACTATAGGGGTAAATACAAAAATAAAAGGCAGGCATCGCTCTTTGGGTCATGTAATTATTTAATCTGGTCATCAAAGTCATTAGAGAATGAAGGAAGTGGGGAAAGTGCCTAATTTTTTTAGTTGGATATACAGGTCAGGAAAGATGCCCTTACATTAAAGATCCTGTTGGAAGAAGCTGGAATGAATACAGAGTGAAGGGAATGCTGCATTTGAGTTCCTTAGAGTTGTTCCAGGTGGAGAGGGGTGTTGGGGAGCTAAAACCTTGAGTCTGGTTATATAGATCTGGTACCATCATGAGATGCTTATGTTTGTGATAGGACTTAACCTAATCCTGATCAACATTCTGTTTCACCATTCATTTTTATATCTAGATTTTAATTTGTACTTGGTTCTGGTTAAAGTGAGAGAAATCAACTAAATATCTTCTTTCATTTCAGTCAAGACCAAGGAGGCTTTTCCTCCCCACCTCACCCCCCTCCATAAAGTAATTACTAAGGACCCCGTGGGAAGGTCTATTTATTTAATAAAAAAAAAACCTCAATAAGTTGGTTTTGTTCTCCTTGGATCTTGATTTTTCTTACTATCTCCTTCTTCTCTCTGGGCTTTTCAGGGCAGGAAATGGGTCAGCAACTCCACCAAAATATTCTTGAGTATTTAATTCTTTGACTGTTTCATAATCCTGCCTGTTTTATATAGCTAATCTCTCTCATGCTTGTACTTAGAGGAGTGTGTGTGTGTGTACGTGTGTGTGGGTGTGTTTGCACATGGGCGGGATGAGGGTGAAATGGGATAGCTGTGAGTTTGAGGTCCAGTTCAATCAAGAGAACTAAATCCTCACAATGTCTGAATTGTCTGCTTAGTCTGGGATCTTTTCTTGGTTCTATGTTTCAGTGGATATTCTTTGTGCTGAACTGCTAAACCTGGGAAACTGAGCAAGGTTATTTCTCTCAACGTTTGCTGTGAGGGTTGATGACTCTAGAAATGGTCAGAAAAATAACTCAAGGACTTGGCCATCAGTGGGCATTGGTATGTTCACATTTGATGTAGATTCCACAATACATAGCTGTTTGTTTATGAGTGGAAATCACTCATAAGCAGCCTTCTTTTTGAAAAAGAGTACTGTCTACTAAGAAATTGTTTGATGAACTTTTTTTGCTAATTCAAATTTCCAATGATGACTGCTCTTCCCTTCTTGAATGGATTATAACCAAATCAGATGCAACATCTTCTTCTTGTCTTAATATAATGACAGCCCTCCTCACCAAGCTCAACTTCTTAATCAGAACTTTGTAAAGGAATTCTGATCAAAGAGTAGTGAAAAGTATGTATATGTAGGGGCTGGGGTCTTGGAATCTAGAAAATGTGAGTGGTGAAAATGTCTTTCTGATAGCAGGACTATTTTTCTCTGGCAGAAAACAGAGGCCAACTTTGTCAATCTGAAGTTTCCCACATGCTTTGAATTTTATCTTGGGAAAGTAAATACATTGCTGCTTGATTTTAAGTGGGGAAGATTATTTTGAATGACTGATAATGAGCCCATGTGAAGTTAATGTGCATTGTCTTATATAACTTGTCAAGTCATCCCAAATATGTATTGTAGTCATTATTATTAAAAAATGGGTATTATCATTATTATTCACTTCATCCAAATGAACAAAAGACCCATGAGAATCAGAAAGTTAATCAATACATCTAGAAGGGATCAACTGACCAGTGTACTCATACTGCATGATCTTTCTCACATACTCATAAATAAGATTGCTCAAACTCAAAATGTGACCTCTGATTAGGTATGATTATCACTATTTGAAAAATGTCAAAAGCTGCAGTTAAGAAGATTGAAGTGACTTATTAGCACCAGGATAGACAGTAGAAGCAGAATTTAATTTTGATCTGATGCTTGGTCTGGAAATTTTTCCTGCTACTCTCAACTGCCTGCTCTCTCTGGCTGCTGCTATATTCAATCTTATTTCTGCATGTTGTTTCTTCCAATGCTGGAAAATTGCTCTCTTCTAATTTCCAGTCTCCAATGTTAAAGCATTACTTAATGATCCTCGTTGGAAACAAATCAATGGCAGTGGCTTCTGATTGAGATTACAGACTCCATCTCAGAATTTTATATGTAAATGATGCTAAACTAATTAAGTACATATTTATTGAGGATTAGCAAGTCTGTAATGGCCATAATTATCCTTCTTGGTCATTAAAATCTTAAATATATTTCCAATAACAATGCCATCATTTATATTATTATTATTTTTCTAGTAAAAGAAAATTCAGTGCATATTTGATGAGTGCAGATTTTAAGCTATGACCCCAGTAGGGGTAGCTTTGGATTGTTGGGTTAGGATAGATCAATAAAGTTCTTTCAAAAGGAGGGGTGAGTGAAGAGGAGCAAGGGGAAAGAGAGCATGATCTCTAGTACCCCCTACCACCTCCCTGATGGGTGTTTCCCTTGACTTTCCACATGATGTGCATGCCAAGTATTTTAACAGGGTGTCCAGATATACTTCCTGGGTGAAAGTCAAAGCAGAAAAAGAAAGGCCATCAATGCCAACAGACTAACTTGCCACCTCTCTTTCTGCTCCTGTCAACTCTTTAAACTTGTTATTTAATGGATATAAATAAGAGAAATTACATAATAGGATTTCTTTGTGGGGACAAGGTTTACAACCATTGTGAGATTGCTGGCATTTTAGGGATATAATTTGACTGCAACACTAGTAGCATTTTTTACATCAAAAAGAATTGGTGGCATTGTAAATCATTGAAGAGATGGCTTTTCCAACACTAAATTTTAATATGTGGCCTTACTTTATACAATATCATGTATGTTGTTCTTATGAGGTGCTGTCAAGTGAACTGTGACTCATAGACACCTTCTGCACAAAATAATGAAAGACTGCTGGGTCCTATGCCATCGCACAATTGTCTTTATGCTTGAGTCCATTGCTATAGTCACCGTGCCAAATGATCTTATTGATGTCTCCCCCAACCCCTTAGTTTTTTTTTTTTTTTTGCTGTTCCTCCACTTCACCAAGCATAATGTCATTGCCTTGGGCTGATCTCTCCTGATAACACATCCGAAGAAAGAGAGATGAAGTTCTGGTATCCTTGCTTCTAGGAAGCAGTTTGATTGTATATCTTCCAAGAGAGGAAGTGTTTGTTTTTTGGCAGCCCATGGTACTTTCAATAGTCTTTGCTAACACCATAGTGCAAGAATAAGTTCCTTAAGTATTTACTTACTTTTAAAGTAATTGTTAAATTTTAACCTGGGTGGGGGTTTACATTCAAAGAACAATGATCAAGGCAGCAGTTGAAAACCACCAGATACTTTCTACTCTTGAAAGAGTTGCAGTCTCAGAAGCCCACAGGGGAGCAGTTCTACTCTATTGCATAGGGTTATTTTTTTGTCTTTTTGTTTTGGTTTGTTTTGTTTTTTGGGGGGGCATCACTGCCCTCAGGTGGTGGGAGTAGGACGCTCAGCCCCACTGCTGGAATTGAACCTCTGTCCCAGTGGGCTGCAGTCCCGCGCACAACCACTATGCCACCAGGGCTCAGCCTGCATAGGGTTATTATGAATTACTTTTAGTCCCAAAATAGGGATCTATTTTGTCATTTATGTATGTTTCCTTCATTTTATTTGCTAGTATATCTATGGCTGGTAATAATGTCCCTTAATTTTTCATTGATGATTTTTATAATGCTGGAATTTATAATTAGGTCTTTGATCCATGTTGAGCTCATTTTTTTTACATGAGACATGGGTCCTGCTTTATTCATCTTTAGATCGATATCTAGTTCTCTTTGTTGAAGAGAGTATTTCTTTGTCCTTTAATTTTTTGGCCCTTGGTCAGAGACAGTTACCTGTAGGTGGATGGATTTATTTCTGAGATCTCTATTCTTTTCCTTTGGTCTATGTATCTATCATTGTACCCTTACCAACCTCTTTTAATTACTGTGGCTGTCTGATCAGTTTTGAGGCATGCTAGTGAGAAGCCTCCTACTTCGTTCTTATTAAGAAGTTTTGGTAATAAATGTGGTAATAAATGGAGAAAAGATGAAAACAATTCCAATGAAAAGGGGACCAAAGAAGGATGCCACTTGTCTCCACTCCTATTTATCATCTTGCTGAAGCTCCTGGATGACAATTTAAGGGAAAGAAAAGACATCAAAGGTATTTTCACGGTGAAGGAAGAGGCAAAACTATTGTTATTCACAGATGATATAACTTCATATACTGAGAATTCCCAGAATTCCACAAGTGGAGTATTAGAGAATGGCAGAGGGACAGGATACAAGATCAACAAACAGAAGTCTATTAGACTGCTATACACAAGATCAGAGAGGAGGCAATTTAAAAAAAGCAGATAAAAAAGTGTATCCCACTTGTCAATTTGTACCTCCTCTGTGTCTATGTCCTTCCCTATTTCTGATAGCCTATGTATCCCCTGTGTCAAGTTCTATGGTTTGTCCCAGTCCCCTCATGAATGGCCCTAATAGTTTAGGGTTTCACTTCAAGGTTTGTGATCCACCTTGAGTTTATTCTTGTGCATGGAGTGAGGTAAGGGTCTTGTTTCATTTTTCTGCAGATAGATAGATAGATAGATAGATAGATAGATAGATATCTATTTATTCCAGCACTTGTAAAAGTACCCTTTACAATAGCCAAGGACAAATTGAAATATCTGGGAATATACATGAATAAATAAAAAAATTATAAGAGGAAAACTACCGAACACTATTACAAGAAATCAAGAGTGACCTCAACAAATGGAAAAATAGTCTATGCTTGTGGATTGGAAGACTCAAGATAGTAAATATTTCAGGTCTGTCCAAGGAACTATATAAATTCAATGCTATTCTGATACATATACTATCATTCTTCTTCAATGAATTGGAAACACTGATTGACAACTTCATACGGAGAAAGAAGAAGCCAGAATTAGCAGAGAACTTCTCAAGAAGGACAAAGTGGGAGGCCTTGCACCACCTGACTTTAGCAACTACTATACAGCCACAGTGGTTAAAACATGCAGTACTAGTATATCCATAGATATCCAAGCCAGTGGAACAGAGCTGAAAACCCAGAAATAAAAACATCAGCATACAGACAACTGAATTTTGGTAAGGGGCCCCAAAATACCAAATGGGAAGAAGATTCTCTCTTCAATAAATGTGCTGGAATAAATAGATATCTATCTATCTGCAGAAAAATGAAACAAGACCCTTACCTCACTCCATGCACAAGAGTAAATTCAAGGTGGATCACAGACCTTGAGGTGAAACCCCAAACTATTAGGGCCATTCATGAGGGGACTGGGACAAACCATAGAACTTGACACAGGGGATACATGGGCTATCAGAAATAGGGAAGGACATAGACACAGAGGAGGTACAAATTGACAAGTGGGATACACTGAAGATAAAAGACCTGTGGGCATCAAAATAATTCACCAAGAGAGTAAGAAGAGCCCACAGACTGGGAAAACGTTTTTAGAAATGACATACCAGACAAAGCTCTTAGTTCTAAAATCTACAATATTTGCAGGCTTACAATAAGAAAAAAAAATCCCAAACTGCCCACTGAGTAGGTGGGCAAAGGAACTGAACAGAAGTTTCACAGGGGCAGAATTCCAATGGCTGAGAGAAAATATTCCTAATCATTATGCATAAGATAAATGCAAATTAAAACAGCTATGTGATACCACCTAACACCCTCAGAAAGAGCCCAATTAAAAAAATCAGAAAGTAACAAGTGGTGGAGGGGCTGTGGTAAGATAGGAACTTTTGTCCATTGCTGGTGAAACTGTAGATATGTACAGCCATTATGGAAATCTATTTGGGGCTATCTAAGACAGATGGAAATCAAGCTATAATACAACCAGCAATCTCCCTACTAGGCATATATCCAGAAGAAGATAGAAACAAAACAAAGTCAGACATCTGTGTTCCAACATTCATTGCAGCACAGTTCACAATTGCATGAACTTGGAAAAAAAATTTCCATCAATGGATGAGTGGGTAAAAAAAAGCTGGTACATACATACACTAGAATACTATGTATCCCTCAAAAGCACCGATGAACATATGAAGCACATTACCACATGGGAAGAACTAGAGGAAATCTTGCTAAGCTAAGTAAGCCAAGCGAAAAGAATAAGCACAATGAGTCCACTGAGGCGAGTTTTAAAAAATGTGGCATAAGGGAAAAACTACTACATACATACATTCCTGGGGTGAGGTTCACCTATTATGGCAAGGGCCAAACCCAATCTAGGGATACATATGGCAGCCAACTATAGGAGAGGGGATAAAGAGAAAAGAGAGACGGGTAGTAGGGGGAGCAGGGCACTAACCCACCCAGGGGGAAGTATTGCTTATATCTCCACAGCAGAAGGAGAGACCTGATTTCAACCTGATGCCCCAAGATGTGAATATAACATGCTGGTATGTACCAGAATAGAACTAATAGAACTAATAGAACTAATCCTAACTATGTGGATACTCTCCTTCCTACTTCCCTACCCCACTCGAGAAGAATGCACTTCAGAGGACAGCACTGAAGCTAGAACTTGGTGAGAGGGGGTGTCTGATTAGAGCACACAGGAGCAAACACAGAGGGATGAAGAGGGATGGGAACACATCCTGGCCCACCAAGCTGCGAAGATGATATTCCTGCTCAGAGCAGATAATGCATGGCTTCACCTTGAGACACAAAGTCCCTCACTGAACCATAGCACTACAGGGAACAACCTGGAGACACAGTGCAGGAATTATTTCCAGTCTGATTCCATCATACTGAGGTGTAATACTATGGTTATGCAACAAAGTAACAAAGGTAATAAAGTGATGAGATATCCAAGGAATACCAAATCCAAGACGTTGGAGACAGAGTGTGGCACCCCATGAGAGTCAATTGGAAAGCACTCATAAAGGCCAAACAAACAGACCTTGAACTATTTATAGGCTTTTCCATTTTTGTCAGTGGTTTTCTTTTTGTTAAAGTTATTTTGGTTTGTTGTTGTTACTGTCTTATTGCTTTTGACTTTCTTTGCTTCTTTGCTTGGTTTTGCCTGGTTTTTGTACTGATTAGTGTCTCTGCATGTCTATCTAAATGAATTAGGATAAACAATTTGGAGATACAAAGCAGACCATTGGCTTAGGAGAAATACAGGAGAAGGAGAGGTGGAAGAAGGGGATGGAAGGAAATCAACCCAGGGACAGGGAAGCAACAAGTGAACTAAAATCAATGGTATAGGATATACTAGGTATAGGATGCCTAGTGTGGCTTAAACAAGGGCAATGTGGCAATGAGGAATTATTAAACCCAGATGAAGGTTGAACATGATGGTGGGACAAGAGGAAAGTAAGAGGAAACAGAGGAAAGAAACAGGAGGCAAAGGACATTTATAGAGGTTTAAATACAGGCACATACATATGTAATTATATTTACATATAATGAGATCTATGTATTTATATCTGTATGTTAAGAATTAAGATTGCAGATGGACATTGGGCCTTGAATCAATACTCCCTCAACACAAGAACACTTTGTTCTAATAATCCAGCACTCTGTGATGCTCACCTTCCAGACACAATTGCTGAAGAAGCAATGAGTGCATAAGTAAATGTAGTGAAGAAAGCTGATGGTGCCTGGCAATCAAAAGATATAGCATCTGGGGTACTAAAGACTTGAAGTTAAATAAGCAGCTATCTAGCTGAGAAGCAACAAAGTCCACATGGCAGAAGGACACCAGGCAGTGAGACCATGAGGTGTCTATGGGATCATGTATCAGGCATCTAAAACCCAGAACGAAATCATACCTGATGTGAATGGAAGTGGGGATGGGAAGGCAGTGTGGAGTGAAGACCCAAAGTCCATCTGCAGACAATTGGTTATCTTCTCACAAAAGGGTCACAAGGAAGAGATGAACCAGTCAGGATACACTATAGTACCAGGAAAACACATAACTTCCCTCCAGTTCTTTATTGCTTCCTTTCCCCCACTATCATGACCTCAATTCTACCTCATGGGATTAGGGTAGAACATGCACACTGCTACTGATAAGAGCCTCCCAAATAGGGAATCCAGGATAGATAAATCCCGCAGGGCCAACAATAAGAATAGAGATACCAGTAGGATAATGGGAAGGTAGGGGCACAAAGGGGGAATTGATCATAGGATCAATATATAACCCCCTCCCAGGGGTACAAACAACAGAAAAGTGGGTAAAGGGCTACTGAGGATGATACAAGATATGAAAGTAATAATCTATAATTTATCAAGGGTCCATGAGGGAAGGTGGGGTAGGGTGGGATAAAATGAGGAGCTAATATCAAGTGCTCAATTAAAAAAGAAGTTATGGCTGATACTATTAATTAGTTTTTCCATTTTTTTAGACTGAAGTTCAAATCTGGATCAGAATTGCATTATATTTGTAGATTGCTTTGGGTTGTATTACCATTTTGACAATATTAAGCCTATCCATGAACATGAAATATTCTTCTTTTTATGTAGATCTCATTTGATTTGTACCATTATGTTCTGTAGTTACCTTTAGGTAAGAAAACTGGTTAGGTTGAGTCCTAAATATTTGTTTTTGTGCATGGCTATTGTAAATAGCACTGTTTTCTTGATTTATTTATTTCAGAGCTCTCTTCATTATTTTTTTCAATGATTTTTACTGGGGGCTCTTTCAGCTCTTAAATAATTCAATACATCCCTCCATTATTATACAGAAACCTGAATGATTTTTATAAATTAACCTTGCATCTTGCAAAGTTGCCAGATCTCTGGATCGTTCCCAATCATGTTTTTTGGTCAAGTGTTCAAGATTTTCTACTTAGAAAATCATATCATCTGTAAATAATAAGAGTTTCATTTCTTTTTTTTTCCAATCTGGATTGCTTTGATTTATTTTTGTTGCCCAATAGATTTGGCTAAGTCTTTCAGAACAGTGTTAAATATGAGTGGTGATAGAGGGCACCCTTGTCTGGTTCCCATTTGCAAAGGGAATGCTTGCAATTTCTTCCTGTTGAGTAAGATGTTGGCCACTAGTTTTGCATATATGGCCTTTCTTGTCTTGAGAAGTTTCCTATCTATTTCTATTTTGGTGAATTTTTTATCAGGAATGGGTGCTGGATATCATCAAATGCCTTTTATGCATCATTTGATATGTTCATATGGTTTTAATCTTTTGTTTTGTTCATATGGTGGATTACATTAGATAGTTTTCTAATGTTTAACTATCCTTGTGTGCCTGGTATAAATATCACCTGGTCATGGTATAATTTTTGTTTTGCTATGTGTGGATATATTGTTGGATTCCAGTGGCCTTGATTTTTTTGAGAAATTTTGTTTCTATGCTCATAAAGAATATTCATCTGTAGTTTTCTGTCTTTGTAATGTCTTTGCTGGGGTTGTATCAGGTTATGATCCCTTCATAAAATAAGTTCAAAAGTTTTCTATCTTTATTTTTCTATATTCTTAAATATTTTGCAGTGGATTAGTTTCAACTCTTCTCTGAGCAACTGGGAGAATTCTGTGGTGAAGTCGTCTGGCCTTGGAAGTTTTTTAATTGGTAAGTTTCAATGATCAGATCTATTTAAAAAAAAAGATTGCTCAGTTGAGGTTGTCTACCTCCGTGTTAGTTTGGGTAGATAGTGTGTTCTTAGAAATCTGTCCATTTTATCAAGGTTTTCAAATTTTGGGGGGTACAATCTTTTATAATAATGTGCTCTTCTTTTTAAAATTTCATTTTGATCTGTGGTGGTTTCACCTGTTTCAACTCATATTCTAGGTATTTGAATCTCCCTTTACTTTTTTCTTTTTATCTAGATATACTTCTTTTTCTCTCATATTTAAGAGATTATTCTGCTGGGTATAGAATTATTGGTTGTTTTTTTCTTTCAGAATTTCATATATGTCATTCCTTTGTCTTCTTTTCTGCATGGATTCCGCTGAGAAATCTGAGCTTATTATTTTGGTTGACTGTTCACTATTCCCTAGCTGTTGTTAGGATTCTCTCCTAAGCCTTGATATTGAAAAGTTGGACTATGACACATTTTTTTGGCACTATCCTATTTAGAATTCCTTCTGCATCTTGAAAACTTATTTTCTTGTCCTTATGTGTTCCAGGGAAGTTTTCTTCTTATTTTTAGAAACATCATTCAATTGAGAATAGATATAAGGTTCCACAGTTCAATCACATCAACTAGTATTGTACAGTTGCTACTATAATCAGTTTCAAACATTTTCTTCCTCTGAATTCCTTGCTATCAGCCCCCTTCCCCACTCTCTTCCCCACTATGCCTCCCAGGAGTCCTTGTTTTACTTGTTGCATTAATTGTTTCACTACTAGCTTAATATACTGACATACATAAAAACATATAATAAAATTTCCAGAGGGCTACCCAAAATGACAAGGTACATCAGTGTGTTAGTCCGGGTAGACTAGAGGAACAAATTTCATAGGTATGTAGATATAAGGAAAAGGTTTATATACAAGGGGAACAGGACATTGAACCCAGTGCAGTTCAAAGTCATAAGTCCGGTATTAACCCATATGCCTGAAATCAATCTATAAAGTCTCCTTCTGACTCATGAAGTCATAGATCAGTGGGTGCAGAATCTCGGTGCTGGCAGGGGTCTCCATATGGCTCCTTGCTTTTAGGGCTTAGGGACCATCAACAGCAGAAGCAACTCATCGTTGGCTGAGGCTCCATGTAGCTGCCTCAGCTTCAGAAGTCTGGCTCCATCAGGGCAAAGCCATGTGGTCTCTCTGCCGGCTCCTCCAGCTTCTTGGATGCTGCTATCTTGTCTTATCTGTGATTCATCATCTCTCAGAACTAACTCCCAACAACTGGAGAAGATAGCTTCTCATCTTCATGAGGGAAATATTGCGAGATTTCCCAGAAGTCTCAGGAGAAAGCCATGCCCACACAGAGGCCTCATTGTCTACTCAATGGCTATCTCCATATTTACAAGCTAGACTCCACCTCCACATTTCAATCATAAAATTAACATAAGCACATGACTGCCACAATCAGAGATAAAGACCAATATGAAAAAACAAAACAAAACAAAAAATGTTGAAATCTAGATCAGGCCCAATGTGTGTGAGAGGGAGGATCAAGTGACAAGGTTTTAACCATTCAAGTCAGATTTATGATTTTGATTTGCTTTAATCATCCCTCCAATGCTCTGTTTGGTAACCCACTTATTCCTATTGTTTAATTTTGAATGGAGGGAACTCAGTGAGGCTTATTTCCTGTGTAGATAAATGTATCCAAGATTTCTTGCAATAATTTTTTGTGTACTAATTAAAAAATTATTCCTCTTCTAGAACCCTGATGAGACTTAAATTATATTCTGATTCAATTCTTAGGCTTTCTTCATATTTCTTTTGTCTCTTTATTGATTGTTCCTCTTGTAGATTGCAGTAGAGGCTTTTACCTTTAAATTCACTGATTTGACTTTCCACTTGTTTATTTTATTACCCTATCCTCTTAAACTATGTGTAATTCTGTTGACTATGATCCTAAGTGGTGCCATGTTGAGATGCTGGGTTGATAACTGTAAGATGTTTGAAACCACCAGCCAGCTTTTGGGGGAGAAAGATAGCTTTTCTATTCCTGTTGATATTTACCATTTCAGAAACTCACAGAGAAGTTCTACCCTGTCATACAGGGTCAGAGTTGTCATCAATCTTATTATTCTAATTCTGTTTTCTTTGTGTTCATTTTCTAAGTTTCTGTTTGGAATTTTTTAGTAAGGTTTCTAATAAAGTTCTATGCCCCACCCCCAATTTTTCTCTTGTACCCTTTCTTCATTTATTGGAAGTGCCTGATGTTTTTTCCTGGTAGTTCTGAAGCTTTTCTTCTTCAGAAAACTCCTTTGATTCTGTGTGTTTTTCCCCATTCTTTGTGTGTGTGTGTGTGTGTGTGTGTGTCTACCATGATGGTTGATTCTGCAGTAGTGTGCTGCAACTGTTAGGGTTGGGAGGGCTGCTGGGTCATGTGAGGGTAGTTGTATCTGATGATTGTTGCTGGAAAGGAATAATATAAAACACAACACATAAGGAAGAAAATGCAAAAACGAACAGAAAAAAGAAATCATGGTAGAGGGAGGTAGGCAAGTATCTCAAATATTTGAGATAGACAAATAAAGTAATTTGAAAGAAAATGAGGAAAGAAAGAAGAAAGGGAAAATGATAGTTCAGGAAAAGAAGAAAGAGAAAATTGGGGAAATGGACTGCTATGTACAAAAAACAAGACAAGGAGAGAGAAGGAGAAGGAGGAGGGAGAGGAAAGAAGGGGAAAACCTGTGTGGGTAGGTTCTTCTCTTGGTCCAGGAGCACACAGCAAGTGGCACCCAACTGTCATGGTAGGCTGTACATGCCCTGGGATGTGCATTGTTCTATGGTTGACTACTAGTGTTGCTGAAATTCTTGCACCTTGGACTGTGTGCTGGTTGGCTGGTGCACTGGGTTTCATGGATCTGGGATTTGGCATTGACCACGTAGGCCATTCTTTGGACATTGAGTCATGCTGGGTGCTAAGTCATGTCTTGGCTAGTTTATGGTTTCTGGGTGGTCAGGTGGTTGGACTAGAAGGCACTGCATGAGTGTTGGATGTCTTGTAAATGTGCCTGCTTTTCTTTCTTTCACCTCACTCCTATAGTCGCCATTGCATGAAGTTCTATTCATTTCAACTTGAAGCCATTTTCTGAGATCACAGGTCCCTCAGTTCCTCTTTAATGACAATTTCCCTGTTTTTTAATTTTTATTTTTGCTGAATAATCCCTTCAGGTGATCATTCAATGGACCATCTTCTGCAACCCTACATTATTTATTGTTCCTGTTGCCAATTAACCAAATATCTGTCAATTATTTATTAATTGCCAAATATATAAGATAAAATTTAAACTATGTCTATTTGCAGATGAATGAGTGTGTAAGTGCTCACAGTGCAGTATTTTAGTGCTTGGATGCTATTCAAAAACTTGAGAGTTCAAAATAATCAGTTACTATGTGACAGAAAAATGTGACACTCTGCTTCCATTAGAGATTATAGCTTTGGAAACAGTATGGAGGAATTATACTTTGGCCCATAGGGCTGCTATAAAGTGAAATCAACTTCATGGCAATGGATTTAAAAAATATTTTATTGGCATACAGTTCACATATCATACAATTTAATGACTCAATCATATTAAGAACAGTTGTATAGTCATTTCCACAATTTCAGAACATTTTTTTCTTCTACTCAGTTTTAAAGTTATTTTTATTAATCATTATCATTACCTTTAATTTAAATCATTTTATTGGGGACACTTACTGATAGTAGAATAATTCATAAATCAATTATATCACGTAAACTGAGTGTATGTTGCCATTGTCATTTTCAAGACATGATCTTTTTACTTGAGCCCTTATTATCAGCTCCTTTCCTCCCACTATATTAGACAGGGTTCTCTAGAGAAACCAATATATGATATTTTATATATAATTATAGAGATAGCATAAGAAATAAACAGTGAATTAATCTTTAAAGCAGGATAAATGCCTCAGTGCTACTCACTGCCATGAGACAGCTAATACATGGACAGTCTTTCAAGTCTTAAGGGCTTCCAGATAGTCCTTTGTAGAGCAATTCAGGCTATCTGGCCACAAACAGCAAACAACAAGGCAGATCACCAACAGTCAGCCAGATGACAAGGTCTGACAGTCCCCAGCTCAAGAGATGCCTATTCCACTAGTGTGGCAAAGCAGGTCTTGAAGGAACCTCAGTTTATAGTGACACAGTTCACAGGTTAGGTGTCCCACTGGTAGTGTAGCTTTCAAAAGGAGGCACAGAACAAGTGAGGCAGCCACATACTGGTCCAATGATCCAAGAGCCAGAGAGAGAAAGGCGAGGTTTACTAAGCCATTAATCTCTCCACCCTTCAATTAATCTCACATGTGTTCATTGGCCATGTTGGCCCAAGAAACCTACCTATCACACCTACCTTCCCACTTTTGATAAATTATATATTATTGTTTTTCATATCTTACACTGTCCACTGTATCCTTTCACCTAAGTTTCTGTTGTTTGTCCCTTTGGGATGGTGGTGGTGGTGGGTATACAATCATTTTTGCTATCAGTTTCCCTTTTCTCTCCCTCCCCTCATGGTATCACTATTCCCGTTACTTTTTCTGAGGGGTTTAGCTGATGGCTTCCATGTGTCAAAAGCTCTTATCTGCACTAATGTACATACTTCAATCTAACAGGATTTGTGATGTATAACTGGGGCTATGATGGGGAGGGGGCAGGGAGGAAGCATTCAAGAAACTAGAAGAATGTTGCATGTTTTGTTGGTGCCAAATTGCACTATAGCTGAATCAACTCTTCTGTGTGACCCTTCTGTGAGGGAATGCCTAATCGCTTACGGACAGGCTTCATGGACCCTCTCCTTTACATTGATACAATTGTTTGTTTTTGATCTTCTTATACCTGATCCTTTCAACACATTGTGATCACACAGGCTAGTGTACTTTTCCATGTGGGCTTATTGGTTCCCTGCTAGATGGCTGCTTGCTTAACTTCAAGCTTTTAAGACCCCAGGTGCTATATCTTTTAATAACTAAGCACCATCAGCTTTCTTCACCACATTTGCTTATGCACCCACTTTGTCTTCAGTGATCATGCCAGGAGGGTGGGCATCACAGAATGCCAGACTATTAGAACAAAGTGTCCTTGTGTTAAGGGAAGCTTGTAATCTATTTTTTGGCAGGCACATCACTGCCCTCTGGTGGTCGTGGGAGCTACCCAGTCTTGCTCCTGGAGAGCTGCTGCTGGATTTGAACTGCCAAGCCAGCAGGCCGCAGTCCCGCACTCAACCGCTAAGCCACCAGGGTTCAGCCCAATCCATTTTGTTAATTCTCCATTTCCCACCCTTCTCCTCTGCCACGATTGATGGCTGTTTTTAATTGTTATTGTCTCTATAGATTTACCTATCCTGGATTTCATATGTAGAAAATTATATAAAAGACATCAGAAAACACACAAACAAACCAACAAAACCAAAAATGACTAGATAGACCCTCAATCAAGAATAAAGAAAATATTAAAAACTGAAATAATTTTAAAATGACTCAAAATGGAGATCAAAGACTAAGGTAGCTATTAGCCTAGGTGTACTTGCCATAATTGACTTTGCCATGCTCTCTGCCTGATAGCAAGGCCATTCACATCACTAGACTATGTTTAGAGAAGATGAACCAGAAGCTGATCAATGTGATGGACTCTGAAAATGGATTTTGGGCTTCCACTGTCATCCACAGCCTTCTGCAAACTAGTGCTCATAATTTAAACTCTGATGTCATTCTTTCCTCAAGATTTGGCTTTTATTATTTCTAATTGTTGGATGACATCTCCCATGGGACTTAATTGATGCCTCACTTAGCTGGCTGCTTGTTTGAAAACAAGTCTTTAAGATGCTATTCTTTCTGATAGTTTCTCACCATGTGGTTTCTTCATACTTTTAATTTCATGTGCAGATGACATGGTCTTGTATGTAGAAAAATCTGATATATCCACAAAACAACTGCAACAACAAAAATATTATTGTTGCTAAGTGCCATCGAGTCAGTTCTAACTCACGGATACTGTCTGTACAAGAGAACGAAACACTGCTTAATTGTACACCATTGTCACTATTGTTATGTTTGAATCCCTTCCTGTGGCCACTGTGTCAATCCATCTCATTGAGGGTTTTCTTTGTTCTTCTGCTTTAGCAAATCTGGTATTCTTTTCCAGAGACTGGTCTCTCCTGATACTATAGGTCTAAAATACACGAGGTCTAAAGTGTAACCATGCAGAATTCTAAGAAGAACTGTCACAGTACTTCTTTGAAGATAGTTTTGCTTGTTCTGGCTCTCCAAGGAACTGTCAGTTTTCTGCACCAGCACAATAACTCAAGTGTGGAAATTCATTTTCATGAGCATTGATTTTGGATTCTTGTCATTCAGAGGTAAAAATAATTAACAACTGCCCAACTACATGGAGTAGCCGATCTGCTGAATGTTTGGGTTGATCCCAGTTCTCCATGGATAGTCCTCTAGGCTATGGCTTATATACAATAAGTTTCTTCATAAGGTTGGGGTTTTCCTTATAAGATTTCTCCCCAGGCCATCAGAATGATCCTGCACTGATTAAGGTTATGATTGTCAACTTGGTTAGGCCATAATTTTTAGCTGTTTGGGAATTTTATGCAGTCATTCTCCATTTTATGATTTCTTTTGAGCAGACAGCCAGATTAAAGCCAATTAGTTGAAAGCAAAACCGTTTCCTTGACTGTGGTGACTTACATGTATGATGCATGGGTATTCTGGCAACACTATGTCTGGATCTTGAGTCTGAGTCACCACCCTCCAATTGCCAGTACTGAGACAGTGTACACAGCCTTCTGTCTGACCTGCCGATTTTGAATTCATCAACACCTACATCCATGTAAATAAGGAGACCCCTCCAGCCTGACACCTGAACCGTGGATTTGGAATTTAACAGCCTTTACAACTGCATGAATATATCCTTGAGATCAATATCTTTTTTGGTATTTGTATTTGTGCTTCACTGGTCTTGCTCCTCTAGAGAATCTCACCTAAGATATACCCCAAACTCTTCAAAAGTATATTCCTTTTGCTTTCCTTCCCTCTAATGTAGCCTACTCTCTTATCTTCTATTAATAATTCCATTCTGCTTATTTCTCCATCTCCATCTACCACACTATAATTTGTGATCCTAAGAAGTTTTGTTTCCTTGAAGTAATTGCTTAGAAATTTTCATTTCCTACAGTAGCATATGCTTTATAAATAAGGTATGTCATCTTGCTATTCATTCCTAATTTGGTAGGGAAAAATCCATGAGTTGGAATAGAGTTTAGCTATAAACCAGTTAATCTTATCTTCCAACACAAGTTTTCTATGTCGATAGCTGCTGTTTACATACCCACAAGTGATATTGAGCAGTCAATTCAACTTCCAGATAATTCTGTTAGAACATTTTTTGTTGCGTGTTACAGGACTGAAATGAAATTCCTAACTACTAGCCCCATTTTTATGACTGTTAACAGGCAGTCTCCGACTGAGTTGACTGCCTGTGTTGACTTTGTAGATGAACGGTTAGCTCGATGAATATGTGAGGCTCTGTATTGTCCTTAGATTGACTTAGTTATTAGGTGAAGAGACCTGAGTGAATTTTTGATCAAAAACAACTGATTGAGGATGAGGCTAGTGTACTTCCATAAGTGCTAAAACTCCAGTGAAGTTTGCCAGAGAAACCATGGAGCGAATATCTGTACATGGGACTGGTACAATCCAGTGACAACTTTTCTGTTTATTAATAGGATGTGAAACAAGTTATACATAATATTTTTCCATCTAAGCTCGAGTTTTTCAACCAAAGAGAAGTTACTGTATGATGCATTGTCGTCCAGTATATATTGTTAGTCACTGACACTTACAGCTGATTCATAATGGTATTATATGTAAAAGAACAAAACAGTGTCTGGGTTGATCTCTTTGTAATTCTTCAGACCTAGAGGACTCATCTTCCAGCACTGTATTAAACAATGTTATGCCATGACATAACATTGGTTTTTTGTTTGTTTGTTTGTTTTGAGCGATAAGGTTTTTATTGGCTACAAATCAGTAAAGAACTAGACTGCTGCTTCTTTCTTTGTAATCTGTTTTAGTCTAGAAGAAACCTGTCCACATTGGGTAAGCCTGCTGGTATTTGAATTTAATGTTTGTGCTTCAGTTAGAGAACTATTTTAGGGTTTGCCTTTCAATATAGCTTATCATTGAGAAAATATAAAAGAATAAAAGAAAAGGATGGTTTCCTAATCTCTCTGCTTGAAATGTCTGCAGTGGTAGGGAGATGTTTATTTCCTCACCGAATCCAGAAGGAATCCGCATACCTAGAGATTTAGGAGTTTTGTTTGTCACAAACTCAAGACAAGGAGGAACACCACATTCTAGCCACAAATGGAGATAAAATAACCCCTCCAAGCTTACCTAGATTAGTGCTGTATTCAACTAATGGAGGAAAGTTGGCTTCTCTTGTCAGAGGTTTCCCTAAGACATATCTCAAAACTGCCTCTTTGTGTTCTTTCCTCTTGGCCAGTAATACAGTCAGAAAGGGCACATTGGGGAGACCACTACATTGCAAGAGACTGGAGAAATTTTGCCTTGAAGCTTCCTAAGTTTAGACTTTCATAAGAATGTTTAAAGTGTTCTTAGGCTTACTATGCTGGCAAGTTCAAAACACTGAGTTAAAGGCTTAGTTAATATTACAGGTAATATAATTGTTCCTAAGAACTTTCCTGTCTCATTGACTTGTTAGGAATATAGCAGGCCTTAAGCTTTGAGAGAGGCTTAGAGACCTCATGTCTCTCTTCTTTACTGCTAAATCTTGGCCTTGAGCCATATTCCCGGTCACTCTTGGACCTACCCTTTAGCACAGGTACTGGCACCTTGTAGGCACTGAACCTACATGATCTCTTATCATAACTAGGAATCAAATCAGGTTCCTAAAATACAGGATTCATTGCCAAAAATTTTGAGCCTAGAAGCCCTGAAAACATTTGGGGTGGGGTGGTCATATGAATCACCACTAAGGAGCTCTCTAGAGACCACTTTTTGTTATGCTTTTTCCTGACGGATATCAAAACACAAAGCTTCCTGAAACCCCCCGCAGAGCATTAACAAAGACCTTGGGGGGAAGAACCAGGAATCATGCCTGGTCCTTAGCTATGTTAGGCAATAATCTTGCTTTCCTTTGCCAGGAACAACAATCCTATGATACTTCCCTTGCTGGAGACAAGTTTCCTGCTGCGTCTAGCAGAGATCGGAAGGCAGATGTCAGCCAAGTGCGCGCCTTTTGAGTTGGATCTTGGTAAATGTATGTCAGGATCTGGTGAAATATGTCAAATTGTAAACAAATCTGTGCACCAGATAAAAGGTTAGAATAGAGCCATCCTTTCTGTCCAAATGTACTTTCTGTAAGGCAGAGGCAAACATGCCACATATTGTAGAGCTGATACAGAACAGTCACTGGGGCCACGAATTAGGAGATGAGGAGCAGTAAGATGGTTGATCCCTTTACCAGATTGCTGACATTGGAAGTCATCAGTTGTATGACCTTGGGACTCAAAAGAGGTAATAGTTTTCATACAATTCTTCAGTGTGAACAGTATAAAAATTTTAAAAAGCACCCAAACATTAGTCATTCTGACTAATGTCAAGCTCATGTGTATCAGGATAAAAATACTCCGTAGTGTTTTTTAATGCTTGTGATCTTACACACACAGTTCATGAAGTCTGCCTTTGGGGGCACCAATGGATAAATTCAGCTTACCAGTTCTTTGGTTAGGAGCCCAGGACCAACGATTTTTTCATTTAAATGTCCATTATTCTGAATTAGGGAGTCCTGCTGCCATAATGGGCTGACAACTACATGGTCAGCAGTTTGAAACCATCAGCTGCTTTGTGGGAGGAAGGTATGACTCTGCTCCCAATGAGAAGAGTCTTGGAATGAATTAGAGTCTTGGAAATCCAAAGGGGCATGTACCAGAATTGACTGGATGGCAGTGAATTTTGGTTTGGTTGTGAATTGGGTTGCTAACCCCAAAGTCAAAAGTTGAGCTCTTCCTGTTGGTTGGCCAGAGAGTGGCATCAGGATTGGAAGATGGTTTCTTAACAACCAGTGATACAAGCTTGCCCACTGACCTCTAGTGAATGTGTGAGTCCTTTTATAGTCAATTTTACATGCTTTAGCAACCTTCTGAAAACTATAGGAGTACATGGCTGGTGCAAATGGTTAACATATTCAATTGCTAACCAAAAGATCGAAGGTTCAAGTCACTCAGAGATACCTTAAAAGAAAGACTTGGAGATGTACTTCTGGAAAATCAGTCATTGAAAATCCCGTGCAGTGAAATTCCACTCTGGCACACATGCAGTAGTCATGAATCACAGTTGACTCAATATTTATTGACTTTGACTTAAAACATCATAAACTTACTGCCATCAAGTCGATAACAGTTCTTAGAGATCTACAGGACAGAACAGAACTGCCCCTGTGGATTTCTGAGACTGTAACTCTTTATAGAAGTAGAAATACCATCTTTATCCTATATAGCAGATGGTGGTTTTGAATTGCTCACCTTGAAGTTTGTACCCCAATATATAACCATTATATAATAATGATGGTTATTATTATCAGGATGCTGATAAATCATTAGTATTTATTCGTGATTAATATATTCTAGACATCATGCTAATAACTTTACATATACCACCTCATTTTATTCTTACAAAATCCACTTGATATAAATTCTATAACATTTCTCAGAAAAGAGGAGCAGAGATAAATGTTTAATAAGATGGCCAAAATAATATGTAGTTAGTTCTTCCTCCAAAAATTTAGGTAAGTTTTCTCTTGGTAGTGTAAGTTTTCCCTCCCTCTACTCCCACAGAATACACTACTTATAAAAACTCAAGCCGTTATAGATATATGATGTTATAACACTCTGTAACAGTGGGACATGATAAAATTGGTCTTCCCCCACCCTCCTTACAGCATTCTCCATAAAACTATACTTACTAAGTTATTTCTTTCTTTTCAAGGAAGACAGTCTTTCCAGAAAGTCCTCAAGCAATATTAATTTTGGCTGGACTTCACTTAGCACCATTGTTTTACATTTCATATTCTTGTATGTGGAATAGTCAGGGTCAAGAGGATTTATGGGGATGTTCTGTTGGTGTTGACTTTTCTCTCATGTTTTTTAATTTTTGTTTTTTTTTTCTCTCATGCTTATAATTTGTCTATTCTCTAATGTCTTTTGTGAGGGTTAGCACATATTCAGCCACTTTTGTGATTTTTATCAAATTGCCCTTCACTATATGTGCAGATGTTTTGAGCAGTGACATGAAGAGATGTAGGAAAGGTAAAACATGAGCCCTTGATGTGCCTGGTAATTTAGAGAACTTGATTTTAGACAATCATCTTATCATCACCTGATGGGAGAATATTCTTTCTGTGGAATTTCCTCAATATCTGTGGAGACCCTAGATCATCTCTCCTGGCTGCTCATTCTTTGGTATCTTACACCCATGTTCAGCAATGGAGCTAAAGTAGGAATGTGTAAAAAAGAAGTTTTAGATTTGAGGGAATCCACTTGGAAAAATAAGCAAACAGGGAAAATGCAAATTTCTTTATCACCCATGGGATAATTTAGTCTTTTCAAAAACTGGGGTTGCATCTGCTGATGCCCGTCTTTAGAAAAAATGAAAACATTTTCTGAATTCAATTTTGTAAGATAAGATTGGTGAAAGAATAAAACCCCCAAACACATACGTCCTGTCTTTAAACCATGCAATATCCTCTTTTTCTATTTAAATGACTGCCTCATGGTCCATGTACAGCTTCTGGACGGCACAGTTAAAATGTTTAGGACCTAGAAAGAGTCAAGGTGGTGTCCAGGTAGAACCACCCACCAAGCACTCCTGATGCTGGACCAGAAAATTAAAAGGCAAGGAGATCAATATTGGAGAGTAGATGCTAAAAATAGATTCAGTGTACTAGGTTCTGGTTCAGACCTTCCCCTGTGATTTTCATCCACACAACTTGAGAACTCACCGAGATGCTGCAAACTCACTGAGTCTGTTTGCAAGCTCTGCTATACCTTTGCCACGAGATGAGCCTCGCAGTGAGCAGTGACTTCCCCAGGGTGCTGTCTAAAGGTAGTCATGATCCCAGGCTTTCAGAGAGTCTCTGGGAAGTAGCCACACGAATTCATACCAGAGTTCCCCTCTTTGCTCTCCTCCCAGCTCCTGCAGTCCAGGAACAGAGTGATGACGTCAGACACCCCATTTTCCCCTCTCCCAAGCTCCATGAATGCCAGTGGGAGTAATGATAGATAATTAGATCATAATTTGCAGCAATTGAAGAGCCAGTGGGATATTTAACCTGTGACAGTTCCCCAAAACACAACTGGATGGCTGTGCAGAGTAGTGATAGGAATGACACAGGAATGCCATGGGGGTGGGGTGGGGGGTAAGAATTCAATTCCAGTCAGCCTCAAACCTACTTCTTTAATCCAGTGCCCTTTCCTCAGGGACAGCTTACCACAGTCCTGATACCAGGGAACCCCACAAACCCATTATAAAAAGGGAGATTTTTTTTCTTAAACAAATGAAAAACGCTCTCAATTCCAGGCTGTTGTCCTTGTTGTAACTTTTAAAGCAGGCTTCCAGAACTTTGTTCCCTAACATAACAATTCAAATCTCTACAGGACAGCCTAGCATTTTAAGATAACAAAATGGGATGTTTATTTATATATTGGAAGAATGATGTATGAGCCCCTAATAAAATGAGTTTTAATTAAAAAAATGGGAAAAGTGAACAAATTCTGATAGCTAGCGCTGAAACCTAAAACTGGCTATACCAGTTCTGGGATCCACAGAGAGTCTTTAAAAGGCTGAAAATTGTGGTCAGACAGTCCAGACCAAGCCCATTCTCATGCTGCAGTACATCCCAAACTGACCTTTGGCAAACCTACAGTCACATACTTCAGCCCAGACTCCAAGGTCCCCCACTGCATGTGCCCACTGAGTCACTGAGGAACCCTGCCTACATGGTAGTTCAACCCACCACCATAGTAGGCCACAGGGAGTCCTTAAAAAACTCTTACCAGGCACACAGAGAAAAAGCTCAGGGGCTCATGGTCTCCAGAAACATGGTGTCCAGTTCCAAAATGACATGTAAACAACAACATATTTCAACACCCTCCACAAGGAAATGAGAAAAACCAAACACACCAGCCGAGGAAGGTATAAAACTACTGACTCTCCCAGAACAATCAGATGCTGTTCTGCCATAACATAAATCTTCAGAATGCTGCTGGGGTTATACAGGATATGAGGAAAGTAATGCAGAATAAGGGTGTGATGATAGAAAAGATGAAGTCTATGGTAGAGGGGATAAAGTCCACAATAGAAGGGATGAAGTCAACTCAACAAAGGAAAATACAAGACCTGATGGACGAGGTAAAAGGAGCCAAACACAAGAACATGAGTCCCATCATCAGATTAGAAGAGGCGGAGGATCATATCAGTAACATTGAAGACAGAGGCAGACTTCAACAAATGAGGAAAACAGCTAAACAAGATAATCAAAGAACTGGGAGAAAACCCGAAGTCAATGACAGATGCTATGAAGATAAACAATATTCAAATAATGGTCTACCAGCTATATTAGTGAGGGCATTTCTGGAAGCAAACTTTCCTACTTTAATGAATGAGAACCAGACTCTCATATAGGAGCAGAGAGGACACTAATTAAACTAAACTCCCAAAAGAACCCACCAAAAGACATAGTAGTTGCTATGCAACTTCAAGGAAAAAGAAAATATCTTAAGAGCAGCAAGAGGAAAAAAAAGAGTGAACACATACAATGTTCAGGTACAAAAATTCAGACCTATTAGCAGATACCATGAAGAGGAGGAGAGAGTGGAGTAATATCTTCCAAAAGCTGAAAGAAAACAGCACCAGCCAAATTATCTATTAAGATAGACCAGAAGGTAAGAGTCTTCCAGGAAAAGGAAAAACTCAAAGGATGTACAATATGACAGCCAACCCTGCAGAAAATCCTTATCAACTCACTATGGTTAGAAGACCAACATCCACCAAGTATAAGCAAGAGACTGCTCTAGAGTGCATCTCCCCCCAGAATTAACATGCTGAAAACAATTATGAAGATAAAATTGCCTCATAGGGAAAAATCAAGAATGAAACTCCCCACATAAATACAACACACTGATATTAAGGGAGATAGGAAAACACCCAATACAAAAGGCACAAGATAACAGCAATGAATTCATAAATGGGAGTAGTAATTCTAAATGTCAGTGGCCTTAACTCTCCCATTAAAAGACAAAGGTTAGCAGACTGGTTCAGAAAACATAACCAATCAATGTGTTGCCTGCAAGAGACACATCTTAAGATTTCACATAAAATAAACTAATAAAAGTTTGTCAGAAAATATACAGGCAAATGACAATTTAAAAAAAACAGGTTACAATCTCTAACAAAATTGACTTCAAGGTGCAAACCATAACAAGAGACAAGGATGAGTTTTATATAATTCTCAAAGGATCAATGAGCTGGGAAGCAGTAAATATAACAAATATATATGGACCTAATGAAAGACTCCTGAATTTTTCAAAGAAATTATTCAAAAAATAAAAAAAGATCACAGACTCAACAATCATAGTAGGTGATATTAATACACCTATCAGAGAAAACTAAATCACTGGAAAAGAAACTCAGCAAGGACTCTACAGTGTGAAACACTACAATTAGGTGAAAGGACTTGAAAAACATTTATAGCGCTTTCTATCCAAGTGCAAAAAAATTCACTTTCTTTTCAAGTGCACAAAGCTTATTTTTGAAAATAAACTGCATGCGGGTACACAAGTTGAGCCTGAGTCAATCCACACATTTAGAGATTAATCAGATATCCCTCTTGGACCAGCACACCTTAAAGCTGCAGAACAACCAAAGGGTATCAGGATATTCTGTGACCAGAATGGGTTCTGGCCCAGATTAGAGAGGAAATTAGGAACTCTCCAGAAACTAATGAGAATGAGAACACAACAAACCAAAACCTATGGGCTTCAGCAAAAGCAGTCATCAGAGGAAGTTTGATAGCAATTAATGCATATATGAAAAAGGAAGAGAGAATGATATCATAAAAGCTCCAGCAAAAAAAAAAAAAAAGCTTTGGCATCTAGAACAGAGTCAACAGAACAACCTCTCCAGTAGCATAAGAAAAGAAATAATAAAAATCAGGGCAGACAATTTTAGTACCACCTTCATTTATAGAAATCTGTGTATTACTGTAGGAGCTCTAACTCCATGCTGAGCCTTGGCTCAGAAAGGCTTCACTTGAGTTTTGACCATTTACTGATAATGTGGTAGTTTTGTTCTTGAGTCTGTTGGAAAGTAAATTAAAACTCTTCTCAGGAAACATATTTGGGTGAGTTCATTATAATTTACAGACACATCTATAGTCAGTAGACCAGCAGCACCATGGGAGAAAGGCTGGACTATCTAATCCTTTTAACAGGTATAGTCTCTCAAACCCACAGTCAGCATTGGCTCCTTGGCAGTGAAATTGGCTTGGATCAAATAGAAGTGTTTATGATTCACAATTAGGTGGTTTAAGTCATACTGCAGCCTCTATGAAGTTAGATAGTTGAAGTACTAGAACCAATCCTGTAAGAATTTCTAAGTGTTATCCTTTCCACTTTCTATAATGCTGCAGGCTGACATGTTTAATGGATGTGCTATCACCAAGATATTTGTTTTGAAATTTTTCTTTGTTTCAAGTCATCTGTAATTAATCCTATGTCAACAAAAGATTTGAACTTCAAAAAAAATCAGGGCAGAGTTGAGTGGGAAGACAAAAGAACAATGCAAAAAATCAATGCAGCATAAAGCTATTTTTTTGAAAGAATCAACAGAAAGCTGACAAGCTTAAATAAGGAAAGGAGGAGCAATTATCAATAACCAAGATGAGAGATGAATCCAGAAAAGTTACAATGGACCCCAAAGAAACAAAAAGGATGATCACAAAGTACTATGAAAATCTGTATTCTAAAGAATATGACAACATGGAAGACATGTATAAATACTTGGAAAAACAATCCCTCCCTAGATCATCGCAGTTAGAGGTCAAGAAACTCAACAGACCCATAGCAAAAAAAGAAATAGATATATTTTTTGAGAAATTTCCAATGAAAAAACCTGGATCAGACAGCTTCACAGGAGAATTCTACCAAGCATGCTGACACCATTCTTCCACAAATTATTACAGAGCATAGAGAAAAATGACAAGCTTCCAAACTCATTCTTTGAAGCCAGTATAACTTTGAAACCCAAACAGGCCAAGGAACTCATAGGAATATAGAACCACAGGCTGATATTTCTAATGAACATAGATGAAAAATCCTTAACAAAATATTGACCTATATAATGCACAAGTATATAAAACATACCATTCATCATGATCAGGTGGGATTCATTCCAGGGATGCAGTGATGGTTCCACATCCCCCAAAATCCATAAACATTATTCACGTTGATAAGAAAAAGGATAATAATCACACAATAATATCAATAGATGTAGAGAAAAGCATTTGACAGCCCCCAATACCCATTCTTAATGAAGACATTCAAGAAGACAGGAATGGAAAGAAAATTCATCAAGCTAATGCAAGATATCTACAAACAGCCAAAAGGTAACATCATAGTTAATGGAGAAAAGATGAAAACAATCTCACTGAAAAATGCGCCAGAAAAGGATGCCTCTTGTTCCCACTTCTTTTCAACATCATACTGGAGGTCCTAGCTAACAACATAAGACAGCAGAAGGCCATTAAATGTATCCAGCTAGAAAAAGAGGAGGTGAAACTGTCACTATTTGCAGATGACATGATTCTCTACATTGAAACTACCAAAAGTTTCACACCAGGAGTACTGGAAGAGATAGAGGAATATGGAACAGTGGTAGGATACAAGATCAACATACAGAAACCTGTTTTTGTGTAGTATTTGCATAATCAATTTGGGACTTGAGAGGACTCAGAGTGAAAGGGTGGAGGCTAGTCTGTCCATCTGGTCATAGCCAATGAGGCCTATGTGTGGGCATTGCCTTCCCCTGAGCATGATGGGAATTGCTATTCCGCCCCCCACCCCCGGGAAGGGGGAGACACACTCTCTCGACTCATTCCCTGAGATGATGCTCTACTTATAAGACACATGACACTATATGCCAAGAGCTGGAAAAGCCATATAGATCTACCCTGATGTAACCACACCTCTGGAACCAGAGAAGCCATATAGAGACCCCTGCCAGTGCTGAGCTGCTTACATTGCCACTGGATCCAGAAGACTTCCAGTCCACTGGCCTGTTATCTTCCTGCATTCGGTATCATTGCATGTGTTTCATGAATCTGAAGAGGACCTTATAGATTGGTGTTGGATATAGAAGCTAATATTGAACTTATGAACTTGATCTGGGCTGGGCTGGGGTGTTTTCTTAATATTCTACTGTTAATGTATAAAAACCATTTTCTCATATACATTTGACTGTCTAAGAATTTGTTTCACTAGTCTATCCAGCAGCTTGCCATATAGATTGGACATGACTATGGAAGAGGAGATAAAGAAGGGAGTAACCGTCACAATAGCCAAGACCAAATTAAAATATCTAGAGATATATTTAACCAAAAGATTTATACCAGGGAAACTACAGGACTCTACAATAGGAAACCAGAAGGGACCCCCCCAAATGGAAGAATACCCCATTCTTGTTGAATGTAAGACATAATATAGTAAAGATATCAATCTGACCAAAGGCACTATGTAATTTTAAAGCTATGCCGATTTTCCTATTTGAAGGATGGGTATCAAAGGGGTGGGTTGGGGGAGAGGTTGGACAGTGTGAGATATGACAGAACAATAATAATTTATAAAGTATTGAGGGTTGGTGGGAAGGAGAGAGCAGGGGAAGAGGGAAAAGGATGGAAAAACCAATACTAGGGTCTCGAGGGAAAAGGCAGCTGATTGGAGAACGATAATAGCAGCGGATATGTGAAGGTGCCTGGCACAGTATGATTATTTATTTATTGTGAAAAAGTGATGTACAAGTTCTCAATAAAATGATTGAATAAAAAAAGAAAAAAAAGCTATGCCGATTCAAATACCAACAACCTTTTTCAAAGAATTGGAAAAACTGACCACCAATTTTATATGGAGAGAGAAGCCCTGAATTAGCAGAGAACTCCTTCAGAGGAAGGACAAAGTCAGAGGGCTCTGCTTACCTGACACTAACGCCTCTACTCAGCCACAGTGTTCGAAACAACAAGGTACTGGAATAATAACAGAATGGAAAATACCAGAAAACCCAGAAATAAAACCATCAGCATATAGACAACTGATCTTCAACAACACTCAAAAAGCATCAAGTGGGAGGTGAATTCCTTCTTTAACGACCGGTGCTGAAAACCACGGATATCCACTTGCAGGGAAATGAAACAAGATCCTTACCTCACCCCATGTACAAGAACAAACTCAAAGTGGATTACAGACCTAGAAGCAAACCCCCAAATTACCAGGACCATTAATGAAAGAATCAGGACAAATTCAAGAACCCTGGCTCACAGAATATATAGGCTAACTGCAGTAGGCAAGGGTACACACAGAGGTGAACCGAACTTGATAAGTGAGATACAAAAGAAAAACCACCTATGTGCTCCAAAAGGCTTCACCAAAAGAGGAAAAAGAGAACCCACAGACTGGGCTTTAGCAATGACACACAGACTTATTACTGAAATCTACAATACCCTTTTATCCTGCAATGTTTATTGTGATGCAATTCACAGTCACAAAAATTTGGAAACAACTTAATTTTCCATCGATGGATAAGTGAATTATAAAACCTGTTACAAACCCACAATGGAATATTATTCATCCTTAAAAAACATTGATGATTGCATGAACTACATCACCTCATGGGAAGATTTGGAGGAATTTATGCTAAGGGAAGTTAGCTAATCTCAAAAGGACAAGTACAACATGATTCCACTGAGATAATAAGTATTATCAGCACAGTAGATACAGAAGAAAAGCCATGCATTTCACACTATACAGGTTGAGAAACAGGCAATTGAGGCACAGGCCAAATCCAAAGATGTACATGCTATTTCAACATAAAGAAGGGGGAATGGAGGAGAGGAGTTGGGGAAAAAGGATGGAAAAGGGGAGAAGACAATGGCACTGGGGGAGCAGGGCACTAGCTCACCCAGGGAGAGAGTATTGATTATGACACCAGAGAATTGGGAGTGTGCATGTGCACCAAACTTGAGGGCACCACACGGCACCACAGGTAACCATATGGTACTAAGCATGAACAGAGCGGACTATAGGGCCAGTCCCAATCAGAGCCAAACTGATTCCCTCCCTAGAAGTATGTGCTACAGAGAACAACACTAAACCTACAGGTTGGTGCCGGGCTGTCACATCTACATAGCAGCAAACCAAGAGCTTGAGGTTCTAGACTCCAAAGCCTTAAGGATGGCATTCCTGCACAGAGTGGACTGTAGGACTGACAACAACTTGAGGCATGATGAACCCTTCTTGGAGCATACCACAACAGAGGACACAGCATTGGGGGCACACAGCAGGGAGTGGATTCAGCCTGAACCCCCCACAGTGGGACAAATCCAGAAGGGAACATAACAGATCACCAACAGGAGGAAAGTCAAGCCACAAGGCCCCTGAGGACCCCTCAAAATAGACTTTGGACAAGAAGGGCAAGGTGGCAGTCATGTGCTTATGTTAATTTTATGATTGAAATGGAGGGGTGGTGTCTAGCCTGTTAATCTGGAGATAGCCATTGAGTAGCCAACGAGACCTCTGTGTGGTCATGGCTTTCTCCTGAAACATCTGGGAAGTCTTGCGATAGTTCCCTCGTGAAGATGAGAAACTATCTCCCAGTTGGTGGGAGTTAGTCTCAGAGACAAGGAATTAGGGACAAGAGAAGATGGCAGTGTTCAAGCTGCTGCAGGAGCCGGAGGAGAAGCCACACAGTCTTGCCCTGATGGAACCAGACCTCTGAAGCTGGAGAAGCCATGGGGAGACCACTGCCAGCGCTGAGTTGCTCCTACCACCACTGGCTGCTATTGATGGACCCTGAGCCCTGGAAATGAGCAGCCATGGGGGACCCCTGCTGGTGCCAGGACTCTGCACCCACTAGTCTGTGACTTTGTGAGTCGGAAGGAGATTTTATAGACTGATATCGGGCATATGGGTTAATATCAGGCTTATGACTTTGAACTGGACTGCACTGGGATGCGTTCTCAATTTCCCATTCCTCTTATATATAAACCTTTCCTTATATCCATATGTGTGTCTATGAATTTGTTCCTCTAGTCTACCCAGATTAACACAGGCAATTTCTGGAACCCCCAGAACCACTGGGGAGATAGTCTTAAAAGTCAGCAGACAAACCTGGAATTATCTATGCTTTTTCAATGTTTTTGTTTTTGCTAGTTATTACTATTATTTGTAAATATGGGTTTTTTTCTATTTCTTTTTTTTTCATTTTTTGTTTACTTTTTGTATTATCTACGTTATTGTTGGTTTGCCATCCTATATAGATAAGATAGGCATGGGAAGTAAGTCCAAGGAGGGCATTATTGGACCAAAGGTTCCAGAGGAATTTAGGGGGAGGAGGAGGCCGATGAATGGAGAGGTAAACAAATAATGCCAAAGACAGGGAAACAAGTAAGGAATTAACTCAACAATGAGGAGGTCCTAGAGATGTTGGGGGTGTTAGAGCAATAGCAGTCTAGCTGAGGCAGAAGAGGCAGAAGAAGGGTGAGCATGATGCTGGGATAGGAGGAAGCTCAAAGGAGGTTGGAAAGATCTAGGAACCAGAGCTATGAATAGAGGTATAAACATAGGTGTGCACTTATGTAAATATATGAATTCATTAAAATAGAAGTATTGGCACAGGTATTTATATTTATACAGCAATACATTGAGGAAGTGCATGGGCTTTGGGTATCTGCTGAAGCCCTCCCTCAACTCAGGAACACTTTGTTTTAACAACCTGGCATTCTGCTGTCTACTCTCCCAGCACGATTGTTGAAGACAGAATGGGTTCATAAGCAAATGTGGTGAAGAAAGCAGACAGTGTCAGACTATCAAAAATATAGTATTTGGGGTTTAAAGGCTTGATGTTAAACAAGCAGTTATCTAGCAGAGAAGCAACAAGCCCACATGAAACAAGCACACCAGCCTGTGAGACTATGAGGTGTCAACAGGATCAGGTAATAGGCACCAGAAGACCACAGACAAACAAACAAATATATTGCTGAGAATGAGGGGGGTCAGAGTAGAGATTCCAAACTCAACTGTAGACAATAGGCCATTACCTCACAGAAAGGTCACAAGGAAGGGATGAATTAACAAGAGTGCAGTATAGCACTGATGAAGCACACATTATTCTGCTGCTTCCTTAATGCTTCCTCACCTCCCACTATCATGACTTCATTCCTGCATTTCACTGTGATCTAAGCCAGAGCATGTGCACAGGTACAGATAAGAGATCAAGACACACAGAAGACAGGTTGGATAAACCCTCTGGAGTAGTGATATGAAGAGGGTAGGGGTAAGGTGGGAGAGGAGGGGGTAAGAAACTGTGGAGGAAGTGGATGGTGTACGAGATGAAAATAATAATAATTTAGACTTTATCCGAGGGTCATGAGGGTAGGAGGAGGGGAGGGAGGGTAAAAAGAGGAGCTGATACCAAGGGCTCAAATAGAATGTAATTGTTTAGAAAATAATGATTGTCACATATGTACAATATATGCTTGATACATTTGATATATGGAATGTTAGAACTGTAAGAGCCCCCTATAAAATGAACTTAAAAAATGAAATAAAGTTAAAAATGTGTAAATAGAAAAATATTTAGGACTTCACATTCTTTGCACTGCCATGCATAATTGGTTATGATTCACATAAATGAATACCTTTGTATAATTAATGAAACAGGTAAATGCCTTCCAGTATTTTCTGCTTTCAACCAAGATGCATCTGATTTCACAAGTAGTATTTCATGTCTTCTTTTGTATCTAGCCTGGATTTCTGACAATTTCTTGTTGGTACAACCATCCTTTTATTTATCTTCAGCAAAATGATACCACCATGGGATATTAATGATTTTGTTCATTAATATCCACATTCTGTTAGATCACTTTTCTTTTGAATGGGCACAAATATGAATCTCTTCCAATTGGTTGGCCAGCTAGTGGTATTCTGAATGCAAGATGGCTCCTGAACAACCTGTGACATGTAGATGACACAACCTTGCTTCCTGAAAGTCAAGCGCGCTTGAAGCACCTACTGATAAAGATCAAAGGCTATAGCCTTCATTCGATTGCACCCCAATATAAAGAAAACAGCATTCTTTATAATTGAACCAAATAATGTACATTATGACAAATAGAGAAAATATAAAACTGTCGAGTATTTAATTTTACGTGGATCGATAATCAGTGCCCATAGAAACAGCAGTCAAGAAGGCAAAAGACATTGTGTTGGGCAAATCTTTTGCAAAAGATCTCTTTAAAGTGTCAATGATGTCACTGTGAGGACTCAGATGCACCTGACACAACCATAGTATTTTGAATCACTTCATAAGCATGTAAAAGCTAGACAATATATAGGGAAGACAATAAATAAGGATAGTAGATACCTTTAAATTATAGTATTGACAAAGAATAGTGATAAAATGACAAAAGAAAAAGTGAATCAGTCTTGGAAGAAGTACCAGTATGTTACAAGTATGGAGGCAAGACTTTATCATAATTTGAGCATGCCATCAAGAAGGAGAAGTCCCTGGAAAAAAGGCATCATGCTTGATAAAGCACTAAACTGGTCAGAGAAAAAGATAAAAGCCAGCCATGAGATGGAATCATGCGACAGTGCAACAGTGGGCTTAGCCATAGCAATGATCGTGAGGATAGTGCAGATTTGGGCAGTATTTCATAGCTTCTCTGTGAGTTCTTGGTGGCACCTAGAAACAATAATGAAGAATGAGTAAAAAATATGCACTTTTCTCTTTGTCCAGGAAACCTGACCCTGAGTGCAGCCTCTTAACTTTATCTTAATCTTACTCCACACCAACCACAGTGTGTTTGATGACTACAGTGGCTTGGCCCAAGTCATGTATCTTTTTTAATTGTCTCATACCTATGTGAAAACTGGATAACAGGAAGGGAAGACACAAACTCTGATGAATTCTAATTGTAATATTGGTGAAGGATATTGAACATACCATGAACTGTCAGTAAATGGACAGATCAATCTTAGAACAGTTACAACCAGAATACTATTTAAAAGAAAATATGGCAAGACTTTGGCTTATTTATTTGGAATACACTCTAAGTAAAGAATGCTAGAAAGGGCACCATGATTTGTAAAGCAGATGTTCAGCAAAACTTGGGAAATGAAACTGATGACTGCACTAGCCTCAATAATGGACTCAAAGATACGAATTTTCAAGAAGATGACACAGGAATAGAAACAGTGTTGCTATGTTGTACATAACATCTCCTTGGGCTCAAGTTGGCTGGGTCGCGGCTAACAAGAAAAACCACTGTCTGTGGCACATACTAGGCACTGGACAATAATTCAGGAATAAAAGAAATGGGAAGAAGCAAAGCTCAGAATTGGATCCTGGACTTGAAATCAGGATTCCTAATATCCAATCCAATGTTCTTTCACTGACATCACCTTACCATCACAAATATGTTCGGTCAGTTTCACAGGCTGTCATCTAATGTCTCACGGTATTGAACTGAGCCTGCCATCCAGATGATGAACCGCTAGGTATTATAAAGGCTTATAGTACAATACAGCTCATCTGAACGGAGGGGCACAAAGGAAGGACTAAAGGATCTCAGATAACTGCGGCTCTAGGACATTATGAAACTGCAGGCAGGAAACTCCTGCAGATCACTAAAAACAAAATAAAAACGCTTTTTAAAGGCAAGAACAAGATACTTTTAAAAAATGTAATGCTGACACGATTCCAAGCTATGTTTATTGAAACAATCTTAGGGCCCTAATCAAAACAATGTTTTATCATTTCCCCTCCAGGCTGGTCACCAGCTCCAAATTGGATCATTTGACACATCTCTCCTGCATTTGAAATCCTTCCCTTCACTGTAAAGAGGAAAATGACTCTCAAAGTCACAATAGATGTTTTTTTCTGATTTATCCTTTTGTTATTTTAATTGGACCCAAACTAAAATTCACTTGGCCTTTTCCAAGAATGGAGTCCTTGTGATATAGTGCCTAAGCATTTGGCTGTTAGCTGCAAGATTGGCAGCTTAAAGCCCATTTCCTACTGCAGGGGAGAGAGATGGGCCATCTGCTTGTGCAAAGATTGCATCTTTGGAAACACCACGGGTCCATCCTGCTCCCTCTTCCAGCGTTGCTGTGAGTTGGAAGAGTTGGTGGCTTTGGGTTTTTCTAAACACATTTTTAGGCTATTTTCATCACTATTCTTGGTAAATAATTTCCCTTTTGACATACAGTACTTTAGATATACATCTTGGTCAACACCGTCACTAACCACATCGTAGACCCTTTGGCCTAGACTATCATGTGCTCCTCTAAGATACTGTCTTTCAACCGAGGTTGTCCAGTAGTGTAGTTTTGCAATGATCAGGGGAATGTGTGCATGTGAGAGAGAGGATGAGAGGATTTTGTGCCAATTGGAGATGGTGCTGAGAGGAATTGGGGGGATTCCTGTGGCTTACTTGCTGATGGGAATAAATGCTAAAAGTGTTTTGGGAAGGGGTGTGTGTGTGTGTGTGTGTGTGTGTGTGTTGTTTGCATGTTTCCACTTATCCTAAGTCTGAAAGACTGAACATGGCAAGACACAGTGTCTTCTGGGTCACATAGACAGGGAGATTTGTTGAAGCATATGAAAATGTCATAAAAACTGGATAGATTTAGCCAATTGTCTGAGAGTGATAGGAGTCAGCTTGGCCATGACTTGGAGGTTTGGTCATAGAAACGACCAGGAAATGGGGCAGCTGTTTGCAGCATGAATGAACAAAGAGAGTGAACCACATCTTCTCAATCTCCTTTTCTTCCATAGCCATTCAGTGGGTAAGAGGCCAGGAGTAAAGAGAATTTAGCCCCGCCACATAACCCACTCCCAGTCCAAGCTCCACTTTATTTCAGGTCCCAACCGTATTGTACCTCAGAACTTGACTTTGCTCCCTATGGGTTGTTTGTGAACTTCTTGTCCTTTCCCTACTCTCCTTCATTTTTTGCTGTATTCATGACTTGTCCTGGACATCTTCTATCTTGGTCTGATCCACCTTCTTCTCTCGACCTTATTTTATTTTTGCTCCTATCTTTACCCTTGCTTCTGCCTCATCTTTAGGCTCTGTCAGCTTCCATTGCTGGCTGCTCATCTTCCCTGTCCTTTCCTTCCTTCCTCAGATCTTAGGTCTGTCCTGTCAAATGGGAACTCGGGCAAATTACTGACAGGTTTTACTTACCACATCAGAAGACTTAAGTAAATAAATCTTATAAAAGGCAGAAACAAGAGAAGTCCTTGGACGAATCCAAATTCCTTCAATTTGGGCTGTTCTTAATATACAATTGTAGAATTGGAGCCAATTAAGCAATGATGATGCCTCTGGCTTTTGCAGAACATTTAAAATAAATGTCACAGCTGGAAACAGCAGTCAGATGACTTTTAAGTTCCTCCACTGCTGGGATCCTGTGGTTTGTAGGTTATTACAGTTGTAACATTTTAAAATAATTCATTTCGGTACAAGCAAAAGTGCTATATGTGTTTCTTCTAGATGTGAATGGAGGCCAATTGTTTATATCCTCATTAGAAGGAAGAAGGTATAGTCATGTTCTAAATGCTGTAGTGCTGTTTGATCCAGCATTACTTTTATTTCCTCTTGTCAGTGCTGCAGCCAGAGCCAGGGAATGCTAGCACACCCAGAACTTTCTGAGACACCAGAGGTACTTCTTTCCAAGTTCTCCCACAGTTTAGGGAGGAGGTGTGATAACAATGCTCTCATTTCATTGTTGCTGTGACTTCAAAATACCATAAGGCAAATTCAGAAGGGTCCTGGCTGAGGTTTCATTTGCTCCTCTAGGATGATCCTTTATTTCTTGAAGGAAATCCTTCTTAGGAACTTTCCATCAGAATCTACTTGCTGCCTAGAATAAAGCTAGTTTTGCATTGACTGATCTTGACCAGGTGAGAACTAATTTGGAGGGAGTACACAGTTTCCTTTATTGATTGGGTAATTTATTCCTGTGACAAGGTCCTTGTAGCAACTTACTGATCTCATGGATTAAATTTTATCCCAGATGGGAACTACGTTGGTGACTAGGAGGTATTTTTGTTTGTTTGTTTTTGGACATCACTGCCCTCTGGTGGTGGGAATAGGAGGCCCAGCCTTTGCTCCTGTGGAGCTGCTGCTGGAATTGAACCTCCATCCCAGTGGGCTGCAGTCCCATGCACAACCACTATGCCACCGGGGCTCAGCCTGAATAGGATATATTTTAACTTTAAGATAACCAGCAATGCAGTTTTTTTCATGGTTGTTTGAAGTAGAAATGAAGATTTCCAGAGCTTAAACCAGGAAGCCCTGAATGAGTGTTACCCTCCTGAACTTTAACAATGTGGGCTACTGACTCTTCTTTAAGACCACCTTCCCCCAACTCAAATATCCAAAGTATTTGAAAGCAGAAAAAGCACACCAGTGGACCTAATTGCCGGACCTAACTGCCCCAACAATATTAGCTATTAATACAACAAATACCCAACATTATCACAAACATCCCATTTAATGTCTGGGTGCCACATCCAAGAATCACTCAGCCGTATACAAACATTCTCTGCTAATGTCCACCGTGTATTTTAATTATGAATATGCTTTCTGCCAGGAAGTACATTTACACCTTGGCTATTGAATATGTTTGGTGTTTTCAACATTGATTGCACAAACCACAGCAGACACTGCCCAAGTCAAGTTCTGTGGCTATGGTGCTTGGGAAGTTACAGCTGCACATCTGTAAGGATAAGGTTTAAATGTTTTCTTCACAAGGTGGATGCTTTTTGACCTTCAAGTATCTGATTCATCTAGCTTTAGGTATCATGTCTTTCCAGTGGCTTATACTAAAGGTTTCACAGCCATAGCATCTTTGGGGGCGGGGGGGGGGGCGGTTATTCCATAGTTGAATTAGCTCTTCTCAGAGTTCTAACAGAATCTAAACAAGATCAGAGTCCTCCATCTGCCCAAATTTTTTCCTGCTAGGTATGTATCTTTTTTTTTTTTTTTTGGTAAGACTTTGTAAGACTGGGCAATGGAGGAAAGTGGGGAGTGACAGTTAATACCTCTTACTTGGTCATTCTGTTCACTCATCCTATATCTGTGAGTCGCAGGTCTTTGACAAACTTGAAGTGTGGACCTCTCGACCTTCATAACCAGGCCTTCATAACCAAACAGCTCCATGTGATATGCATTTTTTGATGTGAGAAACTGAATATTAGATATTATTATGTTGTCATTTGTCAGTGCGTTAGTCTGGGTAAACTAGGGAAACAAGTCCACAGAAACTCACATATATATGAGAGAGTTTTCTTTAAAGGGTAAGTGTGTGTTAAGAAAGCATCTGCCCTGGTGGCGTAGTGGTTCTGCTCTGAGCTGCTAACTTCAGGGCTGTCCAAGGCCAGCATTAGCCCGCATGTCTGACACCAATCTACAAAGTCCTCCTCAATCTCACAAAACACATGCAATGACGCCGACTGCAGGAGGAAAGCCGAATCAGTGAGTGTGTTAGCATCTCATCGCTGGCAGGGGTCTCCACGCAGCTTCTCCAACACCCAGGGCTGTGTCAGGGTAGGTTTATGTGGCTTCTCCTCAGGGATGTCTTGCAGGAAGTGAGCCTTGCCAGCTGAAGCAGGGAACTGGCTAAAGCTGCTGCACCCTGGTCTGACCTTCAGAGAGCAAGAGAACCAACAGCTAGAAAGGCAAAACTCACCGAGTTATTTATCTCTCAGCCCTTCAATTAATCCCACATGAGTTTTGTGGCACAAGGTTAGCACAATAAACCTTAGGTAACTCAGTCAAATACAGAAATTCACTGCTCAGGAGAGCCAAGGGTCCATGCACTTTCATCATTATAGTTCCTATCCCTGAAGCATAACCGCTCATGCAGGTGCTCATCCAGGCATGGATATGTGCAGACAGAAAGGAAATCTCTTTAAGGCCAATGTGGCAGGTATTGCTAAGCATCTCACCTGTATTATTAATCCTTTCATTGTGTGTAGTAAGTAGCATTGTCCCTGTTTATAAGATGCAGAAACTGGGGGTTAAATAATCTATCCAGTGTCATGGATTTGGAGAGCAGTGAAGCTAACTATTGATTTAGAGTTTTGCTAAATCACTCCACATATTAAGTTTCTTCCCTTTGGTGCCTGTCAGATTAACAAAGCAGGAATGTGATATACTCTAATATCAAGGCTTTATCCTCTGACAACTCAAAATTAGGATGGTGTGATAGGGAAGTGCAGTGAATACCTCCTACATAATGACTGGGTCACACTAACTTTAGACTTCTATGGATTTAATTGTGTCCCTTCCCCCACCCTCCAGTGTGTCAACTTGGCTCGGTTATGATTCCAGTACTGTGTGACTGTCCTTTATTTGGGGACAGATGTGACTATCTTAAATTTTGAGTTGTAAATCCTACCTGTATAGCCCTTGTGACATGGTCAAGTAAGTATTTGAACTGTTAAAACAAGGTCAGTTGGTTTAAACCCACCAGAAACTGTAGGAAAAAAATGTGACTATATATTGTCAAAGAGATTTTCAGCCTTTAGGGCTGATCTCTGGTGGCATAAGTGGTTGAAGCGGGACTGCAGCCCGTGGGCTTGGCAGTTCAAATCCAGCAGCGGCTCTCAGGAGCAGCACTGGGTAGCTCCCATGACCACCAGAGGACAGTGATGCCCAAAAAACAAAAACAAACAAACAAACAAAAAAAGCAAAAATATTTTCAGCCTTTGAAATTCTGCAAATTGTCATTCATTATGAGACTGAATCACTCTGATGGAAATAGGTGTTTTTATTTGGATGCTTGTGTTATGATTAATTTCTGGAGTACATTGTCCATTATATTAATGAGGCAGGATTAGGGTGGGAAATTTCTTGAGTCACTCATTACTGGAGGTTACACTGGGCTTCCTAGAGGGGCAAAAGCAGTGACACTTATGTACGTATCAGAAGGAAATTTATATCATGACGGTGACTCACACTCATAAGTACAGCAGGCAAGTCTAGTCTTGTTAAAGTCTGTGGTTCAGATGCTAAGCTCCAGATCTATTTTGACTCATGCAACTGCCAAAATTATGGAACCAGGAGGCAGGAGGATTAAACAGGAAGATGAAGTAGGAAGACCATTGCTGAAAAGAGGTGGCTTGGCAGGTCAGATGCTAGGGGACATGCCCTCAGATAGAATACCATCTGGGAACTTAAAGGCTTGTTTCTAAATAAGCAGTTACCTAAATGGGACATTGACTCAGTATACCTGGAAGAAGCACCCCGATATCTGTATTCCGAGGATTGTAAATTATATCATCTAAATCTCAAGGAGAGAATAGTCTCAGAGATTAAATTGTGAGGCTCTCATGACAGTAGAAGTCTAAAAATACACTTGCAGGATCTATACAGTGATCTTCCCAGTGATTTCCCTCTACTTATAATTGAGGTATGGAAATAGGCTGTATATCAGAGAGTATTGGAGAGATGAGTATAACAGATTTAAAATAATAAATCCAACTTGAATGGTTAAAACCTTGTCACTTGATTGCCCCTCTGATACACTTTGTGCTTGATCTGGTTTTTAATATTTTCTGGGTTTTTTATTATTGCATATTGGAGTTTGTCTATTGTGGGCAGCCTTCTTGGATTTCTGTTTTGTGTTTTTCTCTTTTTTGGTATATGAAACCAAGCATAGATGATCCTGCAGAGACAATAACTAGCACACAGCGTTCCTTTGGGGCACAGTGGAGTAAGGGGGAACTGATATCAAGGAGTTTAACAAGGAATAAAAAGTTTTTAAACTGATTTTTTGTACAATTGTACAAAATAGCTCCATGTGATTAAGCTATGAACCAGTATGATATTATACTAGCTGCAAATAAAATGGTTTGGAAAAATAAAAAGAGCTACCGTCTCTGAAACACCAGGGGCAGTCATACTTTGTCTTATAGGTTTGCTTCAAGTTAGAATTGACCTGATGGAGTGAATGTGAGTATAGTTACTGGTTTTGCTTCTCTAGAGAAACCCTAACACACAGCTCTTGATATTTTTATAAGACAGCCAACCCCCGCCCCCAATTTTTTTACCTTGCTGCCTTGGTTTTTAGACCTATTCCTGGTGTTACTTGGAGACACTGATTCAGAAAATTTGATTGCATAGACCACACCAACTCTAGTTTCTTAGATATGTGTTCCATTTCATTTTCAGTTATTAAATTATACAAATTTATTATCCTAGTTTTAAATGTGAGAAGAATTCAGACCCACAAATTACAGGATAAGACAAAAAAAGGTAAGATAGATATTTTTTAAAAAATCAATTACTCAGGGACATCTAAGGGAAACTGTATATGAATCTACACTGTCTAGTTGGTTAGCTATTGGGCTGTCAATCATAGGGTCGTCAATGAATGGTTGGAACCACAGGTCACTACGTAGCCTTTAAAAGATTTAAAGATTTGAAAAGTGAAAGTATAGTACAGTTCTCTGTACTATATTATTGGTTAGAAACAATTAGATGACAGCATGTTTTTCTTTTTGTTTTGGGAGGATGTGCAATATACACAGAGATTACAACTTGGATGAAGTACTGGAAGCACTTACTCATCTATGCCAGAAAATTTGTAAAATAGCTAGTTGGCCAATTGGCTAAAAGAGATCCATATTTGTTCTCATTCCAAATTAGCATTCAATAGAATGCTCAAATTATTGAACGAAGTAATTTATATTACATGCAAATATATATTTTTTAAGATCATCCAACAATGGTTGCAGCAGTACATTTACAGGGAACTGTGAGAGGTTATTGGATTCAGAACAGGACACGGAACTAGGGATATCATTGATGTCAGATAGATCTTGGCTCAAAGCACAGAATACCAGAAAGTTATTGGGATAGTTAGGGTTTGTTGTGCCAACATGGGATATGTGGGTGGAGTTTAGCCAGTTAATCAGGTTGAAGCTTGATTGGAAGGAGACCAAGATAAGCGGCTCACAGAGCCTGACCACTCCCTCTTCCTCCCTGATGATCAGACTCAGGCTGTTGCCTGAGTTAGCTGCTCTGCCTCAATCCAGTACTTTGCAGTACTCTGGTCCAACATGGTGGATCATATTGTCATGTAGGCACCACTATGTCTTGAGGATCCATTGCAATCTGCTTTGTTGGGCAGTATTACTGGCCTCTGCTGTGTCACTGCATCTCATCTTCCTGCTTTTGCTGCCACTCTTAGCTTTGTCTGCTGCCTGCAACCCCAAAATGCTCGACTTGCCTGCAGGTCAATTTGTAAATGGGGCCCCAGCATTTCTGGACTACTGTGATTGCTATTTTATGTACACCAGATTTAGCAGTAGGTTCCCTAACTGAACCATGACATTTGCCTATAATGGGGGCTGATGTGGTAGTTATGTAATCTGTTGTCAATTTGAGACTTAAGAGTAAGAGGGTGTGGTTTAGTCTGTCAATCAGCTTGGTGACCCCATTTGGAGATTCTAAGGAGATAAGTAGTTCACTGAGAGCAGGACACTTGCTCACTGCCTGTGAGAAATTACTGACAATGGGCCTGATGGAGCTATGCTGATGTGGCCACGGCTCTGGGGCCAGAGGAACCACGTGGACACCCCTGTCAGCTCTGAGATGCTTGCACCACCACTGGATCCAAAGACCTTTAACCCACTGACCTGTGATCTTCCTGAATTTGGCATCATTGCATAACTTTCCTAAGTTTGAAGATGATTTTATAGCTTGGTATCGGACATATGGGTTAGTATATGACTTATAGTCCAGACTTGATCTGGACTGAGTTCAGATGTGTTCTAAATATCCAACTGCTTTTGTATATAAAGCTCTTTCTTATCCACATATGAGTCTCCTTGGATTTGTTTCTGTAGTCTACTCAGACTAACACAGGCCCTATGGTAATAAGGGCAGGTGTCAACATCGAATCAGCATAGCTGGTATGGGAATGGTTATTGTAATGGAAAGCAAGGTTTTCATAGTCATCAAAGACTTATGGCACTGGCTTCTTGGCCATGGTGTCCCTGTGAATGAAAAACATGGGAAACCTATGAAATATTTACTTGATCTATTTAAGCAGAAGAACGCTATCTCAGTTGAACAGCAATCCAACTCAAATTGCCAGAGTAGAGTAATTAATTCCCAGACTTGAGGCAGTTTATAGACCTAAAACCCCTTGAATGAATGGAAGACTGGGTTGCTTTGAAGAAGGACTCTGCGACATTGCCAAAAGTTTATACTATTAATCTTCTAGCTTCCCCTAAAGACATAGGTGGACATTTATGAGAGTAGCTGCTCATTGGTGGAAAGGAAATAATCAAACTTTTGGGGGCTTAGTGAACAATGGCTCTGAACTGACCCAAATGTTTTGAAGACCCATTAATCAGAGTGGGGGCATAAGGATGTCAAGTTATTAATGGAGTTTTAGCTCAGATATTCATCCCAGTGGGTACATTGGGTCATAAAACACATCCTGCTCTTGTTTCCCTAGTTCCAGAATGCATCATTGGAATAGACATACTTAGTAACTTATAGAACCCCCATCTTAGAGCCCTGGGATGTGGAATAAGAGCAATTATGGCAGAAAAAGGCCAAATAGACAGTATTAGAACTTCCATTGCCTAGGAAAAGAGTAAACCCAAAGCAACACTACATTCCTAGACCACCATATTGATATTGATGATGCTGTGCTAATTGAGCCAACTAAGGAAGATGTATCAAAGACTTAAGATTCATTGTTACAACATCTACATGCAAGAGAGTGAAAAATCAACCCTATGAAGGTTCAGGCAACCTCCACCTCAGTAACATTTTGAGGGGTCCAGTGGTGTGGGGCATGTCGGTATATTCCTACTAAAGTGAAGGATAACCCTTCAAACAACTAAATAAGAAGCATAACATCTAGTGGGCCTCTTTGGATTTGGAGGCAACATGTCCCTCATTTGGGTGTGCTGCTCTGACTTATTATGAAGTACCACAAAAGGCTTCCAGTTTTAAATGGGGCCCAGAACAAGAAAAGGTTCTACAACAGGTTCTGGTTACTGTGTAAGCAGTTGCCGCTGGCACCATATGATCCAGCTGACCCAGTGGTGCTAGAAGTGGCAGTCAGAGCTAGAGATATAGTGTGGAGTCTTTGGAAGGCCCCTATTGGCAAATCACAGGGCAGACCTTTGGGATTTTGGAGCAAGGTTCTACCATCCTCTGCAGACAGCTATTCCCCTTTTGAAAAACGGTTTTTGCCCTGGTTCTGGAACTTAGTGGAGAGTAAACAACTCATATTGGTCCACCAAGTCGCCATGAGGACTGAACTAGGTATTGTCTGACCCACAGAGTCGTAAAGTTGGATGTGCATTAAATGGAAGTGGTATATTTGAGATTGGTCTAGAATTGTATGAAGAAGTAGCCCAAATGCCCACAGTGTCCACTACTGTCACAGTACCTGCCTTCTCCTAGTCTGCACCTATGACCTCCTGGGGAATTCCTTATAAATTGAGTGAAGAATTAAAAAAATACATGCTAGGTTTGCCAATGCCTCTTCATGATATGCAGGTACCACTCATAAGTGGACAGCAGAAGCACGCGAGACCCTTTCTGGGATCTCCCTGAAGGACAATGGTGAAGAGAAATCCTCCCAACAGGCAGAATTTTGAGCCCTGCACCCAATGTCCAAATGTGTGACTGTATATTGATTCAAGGACTCTGGTTAATGGTCTTGTTGGATGGTCAAGGATTTGGAAGGAACATAATTGGAAAATTGTGTCAAGGAAGTGTAGGGAAGAGGTATGTGGATAGACCTCTCTGAATGAGCCAAGAAAGTAAAGATCATGTTTCATGTAAATGCTCACCAAAGAATTACCTCTGAAGAGGCTTCTAACAGTTGAGTGGATATGATGACATATACTCTTGAGAATAGTCCTCCCCTTTCCTCCACCACTCCTGTCATTGCTCAACTGGCACATAAACAAAATGGACATAGTGATAGGGATGGAGGTTATGTGTGGGCTCAGCAACATGCACTTACTCTCACCAAGGTCGTTTTGGTCACTGTCACTGCTAAGTGACTCATCTGGTAGCAGCAGAAGCTAAACATTGAGTTCACATTATAGAACCATTCCTCGGGGTGATCAACCAGCAACCTGGTACTAGTTTGATTACATAGGACCACTTCCATTATGGAGGGTGTGGTGTTGTTTTCTCACTGGAATAGACACTTACTCTGGATATTGATTTGCCTTCCCTGAACTCAACGTTTCTGCCCAAACTACCATTCGTGGAGTTATAGAATGCCTTGTCCACTGGCATGACATCACACACTCAGGACAGATGATCCCTTCAGAACCAGCGGTGAGAGTGGCAATACCAGGAGGGTGGAGGGAGGGGTGGTGAAGTAGAAAGGGGAAACCAATGATAAGGATCTACATAAAACCTCCTCCCTGGGGTATGGACAACAGGGAAGGGGGTGAAGGGAGACATTGGACGGGGTATGATAAGACAAAATAATAACAATTTATAAATTATTAAGGAATCATGAAAAGAAAGGAGCAGGGAGGGAGAGGAAAATGAGGAGCTAATACCAAGAGCTTAAGTAGAAAGAAAATGTTTTGAAAATGATGATGGCAACAAATATACAAATGTGCTTTGCATATAATGGATGGATATATAGATTGTGATAAGTGTTGTATGATCCCTCAATAAAATGATTTAAAAAAAGAACTCACTTTATAGCAAATGAAGAGTGGAAATGGACCCATACCCATGGAATCCTCTGGCCATACCATATTCCTGATCATCCTGTAGCAGCTGACTTGATAGAATGATGGAACAGCCACTTAAAGGCACAGTTACTGTGTCAGCTGGGTGACAACACCTCGCAGGACTGGGATCACATTCACTAGGAGGTTGTATATACACTAAACCAGATGTGCCTCTAATAGCCTGGATGCATGGGTCTAGAAACCAAGGAGTGGAAGCTGGAGTTGCATCACTCACTAATACTTCTAGTGATCAACTTGCAGCATTTTTGTATCCTGTCCCAGAAACCCTATGCTATTCATACCTGGAGGTCCTAGTTTACTAGTTCTGAAATAAGGGACAACCCACCTCGAAACACAGACTGATTCCACTGAACTGGGAACTAAAAATGCTCCCTGGCCTCTTTGGGCTCCTCATGCCTTTGGATCAACAGGTAAAGCAGGGTGTCACTATACTGAGTGGTGTAATTGATCCTGATTACCAAGGGGAAGTTTTATTGGTGCTAAATAATGGAGGTAAAGAAGAATATGCCTGGAATCCAGGGGATTCCTTGAGCTGTCTCTTAGTACTACCATGCTCCTTGATTAAAGTAAATGGTTAACTACAGCAACCCAATCCTGACTGCACTGCTAATGATCCAGACACCTGAGGAATGAAGACCTGAATCATACCCCAGGCAAAGAACCACTACCAGCTGAAGGCTGGTAGTAATTTTCAGTATTTTTTCTTAATATGCACTTATTTAAAATCGTTCCCTTGTTCATATATAATATGCCAGATATAAGTTGATCTAGTGTGTTTTCATTTATATGTATGCTAACTATATGATGCAAGGTACAAATATGATTTCAATTTTTGTCTGGAGATTTTATATGGTTAAAGAATTGTGTACAAATGCCAAATTGACAAGGGGTGGACTGTGATAGTTAGTTGTTTGTTTGTTTTTCTTGTCCCAACTGGGCTCTCATAGGGATATGTGAGCAGAATTTAGCCTATCAGTTAGGTTGCAGCTTGATTGTAGGGCAACTGAGATAAATGAATCTCAACCTCTTCCACTTTCTCCTTGATACCCAGACCAGCATGCTGCTGCCCAAGTTAGCTACTCTGCCACAATTATGTGTTGTTCTACCAGTGGGTTGGGTCAACTCATGTATTGTGGTGGACCTTGTTGCCATGCCATGCGTTGCTTCCTCTTGAGGCTTCCTTACGACATGTTTTGCTATGCTGCTGCTGTGCTATTGGCCTCTGCTATGGCTGGACATCTCGTCTTCCTGCTGTTGCCAAACTACCTTGCACTGTCTGCTGCCTGCAGCCTGACACTGCTCATCTTGCCTGCGGGCAGATTCCATACCCTTGCCAACCACTTTGGTGTCTGCTCCCTTGACCTTGGACTAGCAGCTGGGCTGAGTAGAAAGGACGGTCAGACTAGTGACTGTCCTGTGAACACGAGTTGGACTGAGCCCTCTGTACTTCTGTGTGGACTAATTTACTGTTGCATTCTTTTCCGCTCTATAAGCCTATCCTTTTAGATAAATATAATCGTAAGTGTCCTGTTCCCTTCTTCCCCCTCTGAAGAACCCTACCTTACACAGTTGTTTATTTGTGTTTTATTGACTATCCCAAGGCATTTTATTGTGTGTATCACCACGAACTCTAGATAACCTTGAGAAGAATGGGAATTCCAGAACACTTCATTGTGGTCGCATAGAACTTGTACATGGATCAAAAGGCAGCTGCGGGAACAACACAAGGGTATATTGCTTGGTTTAAAATCAAGGAAAGTTGTATCAGGATGGTATCCCTTCACCATACTATTTAATATATATGTTGAACAAATAATAAGAGAAGCTAGCTTTTATGAAGAAGAATGTGACAGAGGATTGAAGGAGGTCTTATTAACAACCTTAAGATATGTAGATGACACAATCTTGTTTGTCAAAAGTGAGGAGGACTTAAAGATAAAGGATCGTAGCCTCAGTATGGGATGCAATTCAATGTATCCAAAATTTTCACACAAGACCCATAAGTAACATCTTGATAGTGAAAAGGTTGAGACGGTCAAAGATTTCATCTTGCTTGAATCCACAATCTATACTCATGGAAGCAGCAATTAAGAAATCAAAAGGTGCTGCATTAGGTAAATGTACTGCACAAGACTGCTTTCGAGTATTGCTAAGGAAACATATTAATCTGAGCACTAAGGTGATCCTGAACCAAGCCATGGCATTTTAATCACATCCTATTTATGTGAAAGTTGCACGTTAAATAAAGAGGACCAAAGAAGAATTAATACATTTGAACCATGATGCTGGCAAAGAATATTGAAAATGCCCTGTACTGCTAAAAGGACAAATAGATCTGTCTGGAAAGAAGTGCTGCCAGAGTGCTCATATATACTTTGGACATATTGTCAGGAGACACCTGACAAAATAGTGGGACAGTTAAAAAGGGAAGGTCCTCAATGTAGTGGATTGACATGGCGACTGCAACAATGGGTCCAGGTATAGGAGTAATTGTGAAGGTGGTGCAAGACATGGCAGTATTTCATTCTGTTGTGCATAGGGTGGCTATCAGTTGGAATTGAATTGTTGGTGTCTAACCACAATAGCAATACAAACTGGATACTGCAGAGCCAGAGGACAGCTTGAGAAGAGTGGAAAAGAAGAAAAAAATCGAATAAACACACATCTGGAAAGTACGAGGGCAATTTAAGTGTTGAAAATGTGAGACCTAATAGTTGCCTTAAATATATTTTGAATATCTAAATCATAGAGCAAACAGTTAGGAACACATATTAACATATAGAAGTCAATAGATAATTTATGTTAAATGTTTTAGAGGCTAGGTAGATATCAAACTTCTTTCTAAGAAAAATTATAACTTTTATTTTAAGATAATCTAATCACAGGTGGAGAAGTTATGCAATCTTATAGTAAGTCCGGAACATTTTAATTTTAATAAAGCAGTTTGAATTCTGATAAGGCCATTTGGTTTCACTACACTTAAATCTCTGTTTATTGTACCACAATTCACTGCCTGTCATTCGATTAAGCCTCTGTCCTATAAGATAGAGTGCAACTTCCTCTGTAGGTTTTGGAGGATTAAATCTTTATGTGAGCAGAACATTTCATGCAAAAGAGCAGAGCATCTAGTGGGTTCTAATAGTTGAATTGGTGGCTAGCAGCCAAACAATAATTTATCCACCACAAAGATAATTTACCCCGCCACGAGGGCCCTTGTTTATTGCACACTAACTCTTATTCCTAGTACCTTCTTAAGATACCCAATTGGAATTGCCTGCCATTCAGTTCCTAATAAATGTGAAGTGATACTTGGGGAAAATTCCAAGTCCCCCTGTAAATTCCCACTGTTCAAATTTATCTTTTGGTCAAAAGACACCATGTGAAGGAAGACTTGACCTAAATATTTAGTATTGCACAAACTTATTTAAATAAAACTAGGGCCTATTTTCTCTTTCTCAACAGAGATGATTTTTTATTGGTGAGCAGAGTAAGAGTGGTGTATGGCATGTACTCTTAACTCATAAAGTAGAGCTGATCAGAGAACTCTGGTATCATTTTTGGGAAGCAGCAGGTCAGATCTCCCCAGAAACAAGTTTAACATTTGAGACACCAAAACAAGTGTTAGCCAGTGAGCTGCAAAGATAGGCAACTGTGTCCTATTTTATACATGATGAAATTAAAACTCATAGATATTCAATAACTTTTCTGTGATTACAAATCACTGAGTCCACATCTATTTTTTCCTCTTAGTTGAGTATACTTTTGAGTTACATTAAGTCTATTTTCTTCTTGATACAAGGACCACTGATAGTGCTTCACTCACATGTATTGCAATACACAGAATTAACACAGTACGGTGAAGGCAGTAACTTCACTTTTAATTGGTTGCTTTGGTCCGGAATGTGTTTCTGAATATGAACAATGGAGGAAGATTCTTCTGAATTCTTATCTTTGGAGATCAGATGACAGTAATCTATGCTTACTTTGTAGGATTCCTTGAAGTGATTCTGGATTATAAAGTTAAGACTCTCCAGTGTCCCATTAAGTCTGCTGTCCCTTTGAGATTTCAAAAAAAAATTTAATATAGGGTTCTTAGGGATTAGACTTCTAAAGGTGTTTGTTGAATAGTGGTTATCATATACAGAATTATTCAAGCAGAGAAACCAAGTCATACGAATGCTTCAAGCCAAATCATAAAAATGCTTCCTATAGATAACATCTCCTTGTTCTCAGAGGAAAATGAAATGGTGAGTATCTGCACCTTCTTGATATATAACACAGATTAGGGGTAGAGGTATGAAGAAATGATTGTGGGATAAGTGTGGCTATAAAGGGGGAAACAAAGAATTGTTTTGATAATAAAGCTGCTTGGGATCTGGCTGTGGTGTTGTGCTATAATTTTGTTATTTTAAGAATGTTGTAGAAACATATGATGGATAATGCTTTGGGATTGGCATTTGCATTCATCATTATAGCTGCAAGATTCATCCAAGATGTTTCTATATGTATGTAACTATAATTTAATAGCTCACTCATTTTTACTGATGAGCAGTATTTCATGGTATGAATGTGCCATGCCTTGTGTAACCATTCACTCAATGAAGGGCATCTGGGTTGTTTTTAAACTTTAGCTATTACAAATAAGTCTGTTATTCATGTTTATGTATAGAATTTTGTGTTAATATTCCTGTATAGACTTTTGTGTGTTTTGGAATAAATGTTTGGGAGTGTTTTTGCTGAGTCATGCCAGAGTTGGATATTTTCTTTCGAAAGAAACTGCCAAACTTTTAAACAGAGTGCCTATATCATTTTACATGCCCTCTAGCAATGGATAAGTGATTCTGTTCCTTTGCATTCTCACCTGTATTTGATGTTGTCACATTAAAAAATTTTTTTTAGTCATCCTATGAAGTGTTTCAGGGCTTTAATTTGAATTGGTATATGATTGTGGGGGAAAAATCAAATTACTAGTTGGAAAAGAGAAGGGTAGCAGATGTTCAATAAGAAATCATCTAACTATGCTGCTTCTCCAAGGAATTCATAAAAGTCTATTCTATAGAGGAAATCATAATGCTTTCCTTCGAAGTAGGGTTCAGACAATTTAGTTCTAATATATACAGGAAGCTTTAAGAGGAAAACCTACTTTTAAAGATGATAAAAATAGGTGATCAAATAGATGTAAAATGAAATTTTCTATTTACATTTTCCAAGATTAGCTTATGTGTTAGTCTGGGTAGACTAGAGGAACACATTTCATAGACACGCATATGGATATAAGGAAAGGGTTTATATAAAAAAGGGATAGAACACTGAGAAAGCATCCCAATCCAGTCCAGTTCAAAGTCATAAATCCAATATTAGCCCATTAGTCCAGTCTATTGTGTCTCCTTTGGACTCTCGAAGTCACAGGTCAGTGGGTGCAGAATACCTGCGCTGGCAGGGATCTCCCCACGGCTCCTCGCTTCCAGGGCTCAGGGTACATCAACAGCATTCAATGATGGTAGAAGGAACTCAGCACTGGCAGGGGTCTCCACATGGCCTCTCCAGCTTCAGAGATCTGGCTCCATCAGGACAAAGCCGTGTGGCTTCTCTGGCTCCTCAGACGCTGCTATCTTGTCTTGTCCGTGATTCCTCGTCTCTGAGACAAACTCCGGACAACTAGGGAAATAGCTTCTCATCTTCACGAGGGAAATATCGTGAGATTTCCCAGAAGTCTCAGGAGAAAGCCCATGCCCACACAGAGGCCTCATTGACTACTCAATGGCTATCTCCAGATTAACAGGCTAGACTCCACCCCTACATCTCAATCATGAAATTAACAAAAGCACATGACTGCCACAGCTTAAGACAACATTGCACAAAATGTATTCTCTAGAATTCTTTTTCTCAGAAATACCTTTTGGTGTAAATGGGAAAAAAGAAAAAGGGAACTCTTATAACTGTGGCTTTGTGAAAAACAAGAACCCTAATTATTCTATGAAACTTTTAAAGGAAGATATACCAAGTTAATTATACATTTAAATACATATGTGAAGGGTACCCGAGGAGCTTTCCGAGTAAACATTTTTCCTGTAGGTGAGCATTGAGCAATTCACTCTGAGTTAGTATACCCTGGGGTATTGCATGGGTATTGCATGATCACATTGAATTTTTTTGTAAGAGCGGTTTCACTTTCTTGTGCTGGCCGATTTAAAAGAACAACATGGGGCTGTAAAATTTTGTTTCTTGCTCATATAAAATGTGGCAGTAACTGTTGTGATATTGAACACAGCTTACCCGGAACAGCGCTATTGGGAAAAAAAGATCAATTATATGAGTGGTTTTCTCATTTCAAAAAGGATAGAATAGTGGTTGATAACAAATCTCATTCTGGATGTCCATCAACTTCTCAAATGGATGAAAATGTCAACTTGTAATGCATTTGGAGTTTTTCCACCAGATCAGACTGTTAATCAAGCTTTTTATTTAGAGGTTCTGAAAAGATTGTGCAACAGTGTGGGACAAAATGGCCTGATTTGTGGCAGATGGGTGACTGCTTTTGCCATCATGACAATGCACGTGCTCACACAGCCATTTCTCAGTGCGCCAGTTTTTGGCAAGAAACAGCATGTCACTTTTGCCCCTCGCACATTACTGCCCTGAACTTGCTCCCTGATAATTCATTTGTTTCCTACAAAGGAAGAGAGACACGGAAGTGTAGAGATTTGACGATGTAGAAGTGAAGGAAAAAAAATAAGGGAGGTGCTGTCAGCCATCCAAACAGATGGGTTTGAAAAATGCTTTCAAGAATGGAACCACAGATTTCACAAATGTATTAAGGAATCACTTTGAAGGGGACAAAGTTGTTTTGCAAAAAAAAAAAAAATTACATAGCCTTGGGGGGGAAAATCCATTTCTTGTTGGGGTACCCCTTCATATATTTAAACTGTGGGCTCCTTATTTAGAAGCCTTTGGTGAGACTGGTGTTCTTTGAAATACACGTAGCAATGCTGACTTAAAGTTCTTGCTCAGCAAATATAATTCAGATATCAAGGAATACTTAAACAGAGTTCTCTCCTTAAGACAATAATGATTAAAAAAATCCTTACCTTTACATCTTATTTTTCCATTTTATTAAACAGCTTGAGGAGCAAGGGTCTGGACTGTGGGATTCCGATTGCCAGAGTCAAGTATGGGAACCCCTGTATGTGATTCAAGAGGTGAGACCTTGGGGAAAAGCCAAGTTAGAAAACCAGGCAGGCTGCCCGTGAGTAGGCCTCAGGCAGAGAGGAAGAAACAGAGCATGTGCCAGAGGAACTGCACTTTTCAATAAAATTTTCTGGTATTTGACTTTGAAATTGCAACGGTTTTACATCAGTTAAGAACACAGGTGGGAGGAAATGCCTGGAGGGATTAGCTTGGCCAATGAGTAGAAGGGTCCCAGCTTTTTATGTAGACAGATCCAGGGACATAGAGTGGGAGTGAGCCATTAAGGGTGACTGTATGAATGTGTTCTCACCTTTACCTTGAATCTGCCCTGCTGAGTGGAAAAGGGTGTACATACATTCCCTTAGTGTTACATACAGATGGTGTTCTAGTGGCACTGTCAGGTAAGGATTAAAGTGCTCTCCATAATTTTCCGATTTAACTGCTGTGATTCCCAGCAAATTCTTCTCGGGAGAAGGATAAGGGTACCTGCTCCCTTAAAGATTTACAACCTCAGAAACCTATGTAGGTTTTCTATCGGTCAGAATTGACTGGATGATAAAGGTCTTGGTTTACTTCGAGGTATTTCTCCAGTGGGAAGCAGTCTCATGACCATTTTTTTTGGGTTCTGTCCTCCCACCAGTGTTTCGGTTGGTTTGGAGTCCCTGATTGGTGGAAATTCTTGACATGCTCAGTTGATTACCACAAGGTTAAAAGTTTGAGCTTGGGGCTGAGCCCTGGTGGTGTAAGTGGTTGAGTGCAGGACTGCGGCCTGTGGGCTTGGTGGTTCAAATCCAGTGGCAGCTCTCAGGAGCAGCACTGGGTAGCTCCCATGACCACCAGAGGGCAGTGATGCCACAAAAACAAACAAACAAACAAGCAAACAAAGAAAAAGTTTGAGCTTGCTGGGAGATGCCTTAGAAGAAAGGTGTAATGATCTACTTCTGAAATTTCAGCCACTGAAAACTATAGAACCGAGCTCTATGGGTTTTTATGAATCAGTGTACTTGGTGATAAGTGGTTTATGGTTTAGACTAATACCCCATCAAGAACATCTAGGTTATCAGACAGACATGTCAATGCCCAGGAACTAAACTGCCTGACTTTATTTTCTTTTATAAATAATTTTATCAGTGGTTCTTATAGTTCTTATAACATGCCATACATCAATTGTGTTAAGATCATCAGTATATATATTGTCATCATCATTTTCAAAGTTTTTCTTTCTATTTGAGCTCTTGGCATCACCTCTTTTTTACCCTCCCTCCTCAGTCCTCCCACCATTGTGAACCCTCGATAAGCTATAAATTATTATTATTTTCATATCTTACACCATCCACTGTCTCCCTTCACCCACATTTCTCTATGTTTCTCTCCAGAGAAGTATACATAGATCATTACAATTAGTCCCCCATTTCTTCTCTTCTCCCTACTACCTTCTCACTGCTCCCATTACTATTCCTGAGGAGGTTATCTTTTCTGCATTTTGTGTGTTGAAAATTCTTATCAGTATAAGTGTATATGTTCCTGTCTAGTTGGATTTGTAAGGTAGAACTGGGTCCTAATAGTAGGGGTAGGGGAGAATTAAAGACCTTGAGGAAAGTTGTATGTTTCATTGGTGCTATACTGCATCCTGACTGACTAGTCCCTTCCTTGTGACCTTTCTGTGAGGGGACATCCAATTGGATACGTATGGGTTTTAGGTCTCCACTCCACCACCCCCCTATTCACATTGATATGATTATTTGTTTGGGGTCTTCTGATCCCTGATACCTGACCCTATTGACACTTTGTGACCACACAAACTGGTGTGTTTCTTTCGTGTGTGCCTTGTTCCTTTCTTGCTAGAAGGCTGCTTGTCTAACTTTAAGTCTTTAAGACCCCAGATACTATATCTTATAATAGTAGGGTACCATCAGCTTTCTTTACCACATTTGCTTGTATACGCATTTTGTTTTCATGTTGGGAAGAATGTTATTAGAACAAAGTATTCTTGTGCTGAAGGAAGACTTGAATAGGAGGCTAATGTCCATCTGCTATCTTAATACTTAACATGCAAATATGTGTACATATTCTTATTGTTATATATTAATATATTTACATATATACATGCCTAAATGTGTACCTCTATAAATGTCTCTTGCCTCCTAGTTCTTTCCTTTATTTCTATTCACCTTTTTCCTGTCCCACTATTATGTTTGATCTTCATTGGGCTTTCAGTAATTCCTTTTGGCCACGTTGCACTTGATTGAACCTCACCAGGTGTTCTGTGACCTCTTCATCATAGATTTTAGATGTCTTGTGGTTCCTGGGTTTGTTGGCTTCCACCTCTGTGTTAGTCTGGGTAGAATAGAGGAACAAATTTCATGGACACGCATATGGATATAAGGAAAAGGTTTATATACAAGAGGAATGGGACATTGAGAAAGTATCCCAGTCCAGTCCAGTTCAAAGTCATAAGTTCTTTATTAGCCCATATGCCAGGTATCAGTCTATAAAGTCTCCTCCCAATTCACGAAGTCATAGGCCAGTGGGTGCAAAGTCCTGGTGCCTGCAGGGGTCCCTCATGGGCCCTCATTTCCAGGGCTCAGGATCCATCAACAGCATCCAGTGGTGGTAGAAGCAACTCACCACTGGCAGGGGTCTCCCCGTGGCATCTCCAGCTTCAGAGGTCTGGTTCCATCAGAGAAGGCCATGTGACTTCTCCTCTGCCCCCTGCAGCAGCTCAGACATTGCCATCTTGTCTTGTCCATAATTTCTTGTCTCCAGACTAAGTCCCAACAACTAGGGAGATAGATTCCCATCTTCAGGAGGGAAATATAGTGAGATTTCCCAGAAATCTCAGGAGAAGGTCATGCCCACACAGAGGCCTCATTGGCCATTCAATGGCTGTCTCCAGACTAACAGGCTAGACTCCACCCCTACATCTCAATCATGAAATTAACATAAGCACAAGACCTCCATAACCCCCTTTACATGTCCCCCCAAACCATTGGTTTCATTGTTTTCCCCTTGGGATTGCAAACAATCATGCCTATCTTATATAGATAGATATTTTAAAATAAAAGCTATAAATAAATAGTTGAAGTGTTGCATGGGATAAGTGGCTGCCTTGTGTGTTCAAAAGGAGAGGATATATTTTGAAGACTTTAGCTTTCTAGAGAGAAATTTGTAGATGTTCCACAGTATGAGTTTCCTAAAAAATTATTCTACTTAATACTGGTTCAAGAACTAAGGACAATGTGATGATAAAGAAAGATGTCTAAGTTTAAGTACATTGTGTGCTTCTATACATTTTACCCTTCTAGATTTTCAAATTTTTGTATTATATTACTTCATATGTTCTATTATTAGTCTTTCTATGGCCATTAGTTCTATTGTCACATAACCAATTTCAATTATTTGTGTTATCTTCTGAATCTTCTTTTCCATTATTACATATGCCAGTAGGTTATCAATTTTAATATTTTTTTTCTCAAGAACTACCTTCCAGCATTGTTGATTGTTTCTACTGCTTTCTACTTCATTTAGTTTTTTTTTTCTGGTGGGAAATGTCATATAAAGTGTAAAGAAAAGAGAAGGAAATTAGTGAATCAATGAAGCATGCAAACCTCAATCTTCTTGACCAGAAGAACTAGATAGTACCTGGATACCATTGTTGACTGCACTGCAAGGAATCACATTAGAAGTTCCTTGAAATTTCTGTAGGCAGGCATCTTATGGAAAGCAGTAGACAATGGTTATTAAGCGGATGTGTGAATTGTAGCAATTTATAAACCAGAAAGAACATAGTTGGTGGATGATGGCTAATAGAAGCTTCTATACATTCTTCTCTAGATGTTGAATTAGACTTGGTTGTGCTAATTTTGGCTTTACTTTTTGGAATCTCATTGGACCAAATGGGGCATCAGTCTGCTGAACTAGGACAGTTGATGAGACTGTCTAATTTCTTCAGCATTTTTATTATCTTACCCTAAAGTAAAAGCCCATCCCTGGAATGCACAAAACCCTTCTTGTGGGTAATATATAGGGCACGATGCAGGCAGCATACAACAGCTTCCATGGCAGTTGCATTACAGCTTCCAAAGATACTATATCCTGCTCTTCTATGGAACAGGTGCATCTACCTAGTTTGGAAATTCCCCACGTTTCTGGGAATCAATGGGCAAAGGGTGAGGGTGCTACTCAGAGGGGCTCTCCTATCTCCATGTTCTTGAGAAAAGGTTGAGCATACAAAGTATGAGTGGGAGGAAGATTCCGGATCTCTGGATAGCACATGTTTCAGTTCCTGAGAGCCTGCTCTGAAGTATTTGATTTTTCTTAAGAGCCTGGAGGAGAAGCTAGAGCTCTAGTGTGTTGTAGGTCACCAGTTCTTTGCTTGGCAGAGTCGATAGATTTCCTTTCTTGTCAACTCCTGGCCACCAAAGAGCCCTATTGGGTTCAAACGGTAGACTTCTAGTCAGAAAAGATGAACTTTCTGCACTTTTTCATTCATTTCCATATATGAGCAAAATGTGGCAGTGTTTAATTTAGACTAATTAAATAACATTAGTCTAAACTAATCAATTAAAATAGACTATTTTAGGTTTGGTTATATACATTCCATCTAACTCCATCAAGAATATGAGGAGAATCACACAAATAGACATAAAGGAATAGAAATAATTGAATGAATGAGATTGAAAGAAAAATATGGGGAGGAAAAATGAAACCTAGGGTAACTTGTACCACACCACATACCTCATGCATAGTTCTGTATGCTTCCTCGAGTTTTGCTACATATTTGCACATAGAATGAAGGATGTTAAAAGCTAAAACCCAATTTGGGAAAAGCAATTCTAATAAGGGAATAAATTGATGCAATAAATAATTCATTCTTCTAAGAAATGAATCTTTACATTAGACTTGTTGTATATATAAAATAGGGCAAAATTTTGATTTAATTCTATTATTTTGAAAATTCTATTTGATTCACACCAAAGACTCCTTTTGAACTTAGACATGTTATAAAATACAGTAATACTTTATACCAACCACAAGCCCACTACTCAACCAAAGGGAGAGTATGTTTTCAATAACTGGTGCATCTGACTCAAGCCAGGATCTTCTTAATCAACTCTTAAAGAGTCCCTTGGTGGTGCAGATTGTTAAGCAAACAAGCACTAGCCAAAAGTTAGCTTGAGCCCTCTCCACCCCTATAGGGAGGTCCTTAAGAACATAGACCTGATAGTTTGTTTATAAAAGGTCATGGCTTTGAAAACGTTAAGGCTCTGTTTCTACTCTGACACTTTTGGGATTGTGCTGCAAGCAAGAATCTATTAGATTGCAACTAACAGAAATAATAACCTGGAAAGCAAACAAATTTTTCTTTTTGGGGTGGCAGCATCACTGCCCTCTGGTGGGAGTAGGAGACCCAGCCTTGCTCCTGGAGACCTGCAGCTGGATTTGAACTGCCAACCCAATGGGCCACAGTCCTGCACACAGTCACTATGTCACCGGGGCTCAGCCCCCAATTAATCTTAAAAGACAATCAGAATGTTTCTTAGAAGTATAGATAGTGAAACTTCAGCTCGCTTACTTTGGACAAAGTCATAGGAAAGGCCATCACTGGAAAAGTATATCATATTGGGCCAAGTAGAGGTCCAACAAAAACTGAGGGGTATCATTAATGGGATAGATGGACACAATAGCCTCGGCAATGCAGTGCAACATATTAATAATTATGGAGATGCTACAGAACCAGGCAATGCTTCTTTCTATTACACAGTAGATTGTAGAGTAGAACTGTATAAACAGAATCAGCTGACCCAATGGCAGTTGGTTACTTTTCATTAAGCCCCTTGCCTTGCTTCTCATTTCTGACTAGAGAAAATTGCTGTCCTGTATTCTGTCACTCTTTCGCTTTTTTTTTTTTATAAATACATGCATACTCAAGTCATATTATTTTTCAGCTTTCTTCTTAGTGCGAGAGGGCTGAGCCCCACTGGCACAGTGGTTGTGCTTGGGACTGGGGCCCACTGGGATGGAGGTTCAAATCTAGCAGCAGCTCCACAAGAGCAAAGGCTGGGCCTCGTACTCCCACCGCCAGAGGGCATTGATGTCCAAAAAAACAAAACAAAATAAAACAAAAACAAACAAACGAAAATAGTGCGAGAATAATAAAACACAAATTGAAGTTTTCCGGAACTTCCCCCACCCCCTTCTGTACATGTAGTTCACTCTTTTTGCTGCTTTATACAGCAAAACGATGCTTTATTCTTTTAAAAACATGATGCTTTATCCTTTCTTGTTATTTTGTTGATTGTTGCTGTTCCTTTAGGTTGCTTCTTGTATAGAGCTATAATGAGCAATGACTGTGAAATGGTTTTGACTTTGCTCCTGGTGAATGTTTGACAGTTTCTATGAGAACTATACCTAGAAGTGTCCCTATTTGGTATGCTTTACAAGATGATACCAATATATTTTAAAGCAATTGAAGCAATTTATACAATCCTACCAATTGAACAGGAATTTACCCAAATCTTTACCTTTTCAATATTTTGCATGATCAGACTTTTCAATTTTTGGCCAGCCCATTGGCGCTAAATAAATCCCATTGTGGCATTAATTAGTTTAGGATGCTTTCTGTAATTTTAATGTATTTTTTTTCTGTGAAAGATCTTTTTATTTTTGCACATTTTTATTTTGGATTGATAGTTTTTTAAAAATATCCACAAGATTATCTTATACATCTTATTTTTGGCCAACTTTTTCCTTCCAGCCTCTCTTTTTTGCCAAGCTATTTCATTTACTCTTATGAATTCAATTTATTCCTATATGCTGATTATTCCAAATAAAAATATTCAATCCAAGATTTTCTTCTGAAAGTTCCCCTCATGCGTGCAATCACATACTCAACATCTTAACTGGGATTTCCCATAGGTTTTTCAACCTCAAAATGTCCAAAATTGAGCTTATCTTATTCCCACTCTAGCCTAGTATTTCTCTCCCTCTCTTTCAATTTCAGAGAAATTGCCATCAGTAACTCACTTTGCCAAGTCCTGAATTTAAGTGTGTATTTTCGCTCCAGCTTTTCTATTACATGCAATATGCAACCAACAACCAAATGTTGTAGATACTAATTCATATACATGTCTTGAATACACTTACCGATACTACACCTTTATTCTATAATTATGGAAGATGAATCAATGCAGAAGTATCTTGACTGAACTTTCGGCATGTAATAGTGCTTCCTTCCAACTTATGTAAAACTCTATGTTTCTAAAGTGTCTTATGCAGTAATCCTTAAAGTCATTGTTTAGAGCCCTTGTTTGAAAGCTTCTAATGGATATTACTTTCAAGGACGCAAACATCATGGCTTGTAAGACTCTTCACAGTGTGATCACCGCTCATTTCTCATTGACTGCCAGATTCTTTGCATTCCTCTATGTTCTGCTGGTGCCAAGATATGGTAGAAGCCATTTTACCTGATGAGATTGATCCTTTTAAAAGACTGACCAAGGGGAATTAAAAATGATTTATACATGTACTAAATATTGTATTTTAAATCAAAACACTTATGCACCTGTTTGGCAGTATATCTAAACAGTGTAATGACATTGAAATGTTAATGAAAGCATTGATTGGTGTTTGAGATAATTTTTTATCATAGTAACAACAACAATGTATTATTCATTATTTCAGCTGCAGTTTGTGAAAAATCAGAGTGAGAACTTCAGACACTCATGAAGCAATATGAACACAAACTTACATACTTTAAAGATTCCTTTTTTCCCTTCCTCTCAATACAGTTATAGTTATTTTATCCCTATCTAATCAAATAACTTTTTTCTTTTTTTAAGGACTCATGTTCTTTAAATCTTTTGAAAACATTCCACATAGAATAAAAATAAAAAATATTTTTGAAATAGTATGTTATGAACTTATAAAATAGTTAAGCTGTAAATTGAAATCAGCACAAAACTTGCATAGAAATAAACACAGCTCATCCGTTATAAGAAACTAATGCATTTGGTAGAAGTAAAAGTTCACAGTTTCACCAACTACTCATGCTCAGAATGTTGTGGGTAAATAGGTTCATTTAAGAGAAAATTGGTTGAGATATTATGTACTTTATTTGCAATTCATTGTTCTTTTACTTCCAGGTTTTTGTCTAAGCAGTTTCTTCTGCTTGGCATTGTCTTTCCTAATGAAGCACACTTTTGATTCGTCTTCATATCTCATTTCACATACTACTTCACTTGGTAAAACTATGATTCCCTAAGGCTTGAGAAGAAGTCTCATACTGTATTGCCATGTGTATCTGTCCTTGTCTCTATGGTTTCTCAACAATGATATTATTGACATTTTGGTTCGGATGATTCTGAATGTGTGGGCTGTCCTGAGCATTTTTTAGATGATGAGTTATGTCCCTGGCCTCCCTTAGAAGCCAAATGCATCCCCCTTTTCCAGTTACAACAATGAAGAAGTGTCTCCAGGCATTATAAAATGTTACTAGGGGAACAAAAATCTCTCCAGTTAATAAGTCATGCTCCTTATTATAAATATTTATTAAATGACTAAATTACCTTATTTCTTGGAATGATACAGGACTGAGCAGCAAAAGAGCAAGATATCAAGTTAAGAAAATGCTCAGATGTTATTTTAGACAACATCTCTATTCTGTAAAATGAATTTCAGTTCATTTTGGGGAGGGAAGTACGGTGCTGCCAACCAAAGAGATTTCTACTACTTATGTGAGAAGATTGCTAGTAATGCTTCATGTTTCAAAATAATTGTTCAGTTTCCAATGGCCTTTCCTTTGTCCATATTATTTTGCCATCTACCAACGTCTTACACTCTACAGTGATAAAGATACTCTCACAATTCAACCCTATCCACCAACCCATCTACACATAATCGTTGAAGTCCACATTTTGGGAGATTGGATGGGAACACATATCTGTGCAATAAAAAAAGAGTAGTTCTTGTATATACTAATGGAGAATTCCTCATCTGTTCACTATAATAAAGACTTGTGGTTCTAATGCATCCAAAACATTCTATGGGTCCCAGTTCTGAACTCTGGAACAAGTTTTGCTATCTTTAGTAAGAAGGGATAGATTTGAAATTTAGTACTATCTCGATTAAACTTGCTATAGCACATAAAATACAATTGACAAATTTCTCAGGTTATGTGATACTAAGGTTTTGTGTCAACATGCCTGGGCAAGGATCCTTAATAGTTTGGTAGGTAGATCTCCCCATGATGTGATCTCATACAATATTATTTCCTCTGTATAAGATTTGCCCTGAACAGGCCACCAGTTGTAAAAGTAGGGGAAGACCACAGCCCTGATCCAATCAGTGGAAAGGAAGTTTCTTAAGGGTATGACATTCTTTGGGCAAGATCTGGACCCTGAATCTGGTTCATCTACCTTTACATTTGAGTCAGTGGCCTGTCATATTGCTTGCTAATCCTAGGAATCCACAGTAGACTGCCGCCTGACTTGTGGCGTTGGCTTTATTCTCCTCTGCAGCCACAAGCTTGCCATCTTCCTACTGATTGTGGTTTCATCAGCACCTGAACTACAAGGGTTAGGAGAAGCATCCAGCCTCACATCTAACCCTTGGATTTAGAACTTACCCACACTTGAACCTGGCTACTTCTACAACCGAGGAAACCATTTTTTCTATATGTTTACATATATAAGTTTCTTTGACTTTGATTCTCTAGAAAATTCAGCTTAACACAGATAGAAACATCTTTCCACACATTTTTCCCCACTGGTTGTTTAAACTTATTTATGTAACTTTTATTCATGTATTTAGCAAATATATATGACCACCTGATAGAAACAGAATTTTTTCTTGTTAATTTGTTTTTAATATGTATCTGGATTAAAAGATTGTGCACGGGTGTATGTGTTTTTCCTAAAATTTGTTTAACCTTTAGAGACATAGGTCCTCCACTGAGCTAAATGCTAGTCAGAGTTCCTGATGTTGCCAACCTAAGGTTCTCATTTTAACAGAAAGTCAGAAGACAAAGAAATGGTTGCAATGTTGAATTTAATTCTTGAGTGATTCTGAAAAACTCTATGGTTGATTTTTTTAATAACTATGGTTGAATTTTTATGGTAAAATTAGTGCTGAGGTATCTGAACTCATCTAGAAAAATGTGTTTTCTAAATATGTCCACGTGTTTTGTTCTTCAAATCTGTGTAGTAGGAATCATCATGAAAGAGGTAGGTTAGACAATAGAGAGTGGTTTCTGACTTACATGCCACCATACATCAGGAGTGAACAGGGAGTCTGCTGACTCTCTGATACCCGGCCCTTCTGCCTTATTGTCTTTTTCCTGACACTATGGTCTTCAGTGCTAGAGGACAAACCCCTACCCATTCAAAGACACTTGAGAAAATGTGTCTTTATGAAGATTCCCAGGAGCAACTGTTATACTTTCTTTTCCTTGAGATGTTAGAAATAGCATTTTCTTTTTTTTAATCCTTTTCTTGGGGGCTCACGCAATCCATACATAAGGTCATTGCGTGTCAAGCACATCTGTACATCCGCTGCCTTTATCTTTCTCGTAACATTTGCTTTCTATCTAAGCCCTTGGCATCAGCTCCTCATTTTTTCCCTCCCTCCCCACTCCCTCTATAAACCCTTGAAAATTTATAAGTTTTTATTACTTTGTCATATCTTACACTGTCCAAGTCTCCCTTCACCCTCTTCCTCATTGTCTGTACCCCAGGGAGGAAGTTCTATGTAGACCCTTATAATTATTTCCCCCTTTCTACCCCATCTTTCCTCCACTCTCCCAGTATTGCCACTCTCATCACTGGTCCTGAAGGGATCATCTGTCCTGGATTCCCTATGTTTCTGGCTCCCATCTGTGCCAGCATACATCCTCTGGTCTAGCTGGATTTGTAATGTAAAATCGGGATCAAGATAGTGGGAAGGAGGAAGCATTGAAGAACTAGAGGAAAGTTGTGTTTCATCATTGCTATGTTGCACCCTAAGTCGTTTGTCTCCTCCCTGCTACCCCTCTGTAAGGAGAAGTCTATTACCTACAGGTGGATTTTGGGCCCCAAACCTATACTTCCCCTCAATTATACTAATACAATTTTTGTTTTCTTTTGCCTGATACCTTTGACACCTCATGGTCACACAGACTGGTGTGTTCTTCCATATGGGCTTTGTTTTTTCAGAGCTAGATGGGTACTTGTTTATCTTCAAGACTTTATGACCCCAGACGCTATATATTTGGATAGCTGGGCACCATCAACTTTATTCACCACATTTGCTTATGCATATATTTGTCTTCAGTAATCCCAACTGGAAGGTGGACACACAATGATATAATTTTATGTTTTGTTTTTTTTTGCTGCCTGATTCATTATCCCTTTGAGACCTCGTGGTCACACAGGCTGTGTGCTTCTTTCATGTGGGTTTTGTTGCTTCTGACCTAGATGGCCACTTATTTACCTTAAGGTCTTTAAGACCCCAAATTGTTGTAGCCAGGCACCATCAGTTTTCTTCAATGCCATTGCATATGTACACATTTGTTTTCAGCAATTGTGAAGGGAAGGTGAGCATAATAGAATGCCAATTTAATAGAACAAAGTGTTCCTGTAAAGAGGAGATATTGAGAGGAAGCCCAATATCCATCTGTTGCTTTAATACTGCGTCCACTAATAGGTGCATGTAACTCTATTTCCCTTCATCATATATAGATATATTTACCTATGTATATGCCTATATTTAAGCCTCTATAAATGTTCTTTGTCTCCTATTTCCTTCCTTCATTTCCTTCTACTTCCCTCCTGTTCCACTATCATGTTCAACCTTCATTTGGGTTTCAGTAATTTCTCTTGATTACCCTATCCTTGATCAATCCCTACCAAGCCTCTCCCTCCCTGCTTGCTACCGATTTTGGATCACTTATTGTTATCTTGTGCCTGAGTTGATCAACACCACCTCTTTTCCCTCACCTCCCTATTTTCCATATTTCCCTATTTTCCATATCCCATCATTTTCTCCTCCAGACTGATCATCCAGCCTATCTTATCTAGATAGAACTGCAGAGATACTATGTAAAAAAATAGCAAGATGAAGCAACAAAAGAAAATGAAATGATGAATACAAGAAAAAAAAAGCAGTGCCCATAAAATATATATAGTTAAATAAAAATAAGAATAAAAAAGCAAAACCTGTAAGTAGTTCAAGATCTCTTTGTTGATCCCTAAGCATAGCCTCTGGTCAAGTCTGATGGGGTACCATGCCCTGGTCCCCAAATCTATAGTTGACTCTCCCTTAAGACCTCCATGCTGTGCTCCCCCAGTGGCTCTGTTGCACATTCTTATTATTTTTCTCTGTGTGGTAGGGACAGATGTCTGCATTCATGACACTGTCTCCACTGTTGTCCCCTGTAGGGCCTTGGTTCAGCAAGGGATGTTGTGTCTCACAGTGGTGCTGACCATCTGGCCCTCTCTCTGCATTGGCTGTTCTGAGTGGGGAGATTGTCCTCAAGGTTTGGTGGTCAGGATGTGCTCCACTCTCTTCCTCCCCCTTCATTTGCTCCTGTGTGCTCAGGTCAGGCATATCCCTCTCCCCCAAACTTCAGTGCTGTTCTCTAAAGTAAATTTTTCTTGGGGGGAGGGGCAGCTGTCCCTATGCTTGGGACAGCTCAAGACCCCTCCACTATCTCCCCACTCCATGTCATCACACTGCATTCATGTCCTAGAACACTGGGTTTAACTTTGGTCCCTCTGTCTCTGTGGAGATATAAGCAATACCCTCCTCTTGGGGGGACTAGTGCCCTGTTCCCCTGCTACACATTACTATACCCCCCTCCACTCCTTCATCATTGGCGACCATAGGTAGCCCTGGACTTAGTCTAGCCCCTGTCATTTTACCTAGACATCACCTCATTAATTTTTATATATATAATAGCCCTTTCCCTATGTCCCTTTTGCTTCTTCTTTTTTTTTAAGTTTACCTCAGCAAACTCATGTTGTACTTGTTCTTTTGCACTTGGCTTACTTCACTTAGCATGATTTCCTCCAGTTCTTACCAAGCAGTGATGTGCTTCATGTGTTCATCACTACTTTTCAGTGATGCATAGTATTCCATTGTATGTTTGTACCACAGCTTTTTAATCCATTCGCTTTTTGATGGAAACTTGGGTTGGTTCCAACTCCTTGCAATTGCAAACTGCGCCACAATGAACATTGGAGCACAGATGTCTGATAGTGGTTTGTCTCTTGCCTCTTCTGGGTATATGCCCAGTAGGGGGATTGCTGGGTTGTACGGTAGCTTAATTTCCATCTGTTTTAGAAATCACCAAATCGATTTCCGTAGAGGCTGTACATATCTAGGGCCACCAGCAGTGGATGAGGGTTTCTAGCTCACCACAGTCTCTCCAGCACTTGTTGTTTCTTGATTCTTTGAAATGGGCTATCTTTGTGGGTGTTAGGTGATATCTCAGAATTGTTTTAATTCACATTTCTCTTATGGCTAATGTTCAGGAACATTTTCTCATATGTTTATTGGCCATTTGGATTTCTTCCCCTGTGAAACTTCTGTTCAGGTCTTTTGCCCACCTCCGCAGTGGGCAATTAGTTTAGATATACCATTCTCAAGGGTGAATCTCAGAAGACCATGTTAGTCTTCTGTTAACTAGTAGCCAGCTGAAGATTATAGGGAAATTCGGCTGGGTTCCTGGCTCTGGCCCACCCCTGCTTTATTTCTACCTCCGGATCCTTCCAATGCTGCAAATATACACAGTGTCACCATAGCAACTCTGGGGAAGACTTATCTGTGTTAGTTAATAAAGCATGAGGATCTTTTTTCCCCCGATGCTTTTTTTTTTAAATAAGAGCATTTTTAAAAACTTTAAAAATACTGTTTCATCTCCTGATTTTTTCACAATTGCAGGTATTTCAGTCACAAATATAGTTTTCATTTGTCCTTTTCTTTCTTTTGCTTTGCTTGCTGTAGTGAAGTAAAGCTAATAATGATCTGATCTAAAGAGGGTGTCAGAGAATGATGTGTGTAGTCCCTGAGGCTCACCTGTTAATGTTATTTGTCAATTGTAAAACAAAGAATGATATTAGGAGAATGACTATGGATCTCAACAACGTATTGTCAAACTGACAAATCTCTCACTTTTCTCTCCACTCGTGCCCCAGTTCAGATGACTATGCCTCATGTTTGGGTCACTGGGGCAGAATCCCCACAGCCCCTTTGCTTCTTATCCCCTTCTCTCCTACAATTTAACTTCTGGTTTCTTTGTGCAGCAGGATAGCCTAATTATTTCAGAGTCATTCTTGAGAGGTCTGTTCATGGTCATAGTCACACTAGGTTTTGGTACACTTCAATTTTTATTTTCGGTGAAATCAGGACTTAAGTGAGTATCAAGTGTTGGTGAGAACATCAGACATAAGATAAAAAATGTACATAGAAGACTAGAAAAATGATGGAAATGGAAGCAGTGATGTTGATTGTAATGTCATCAGTCGAGGATTTGTGGAAGATACTGGAGGCAAAAATATGGGAGGATGAAGAGCAGGGTTTATTAGCTCTGTATAAAACATTCTAAATACCAGCTCTGGTTACCTGGTAATGGCTTCTTGGATGAGACTGAGAAGGACTGTGAGACAGCTTCTGGTTCTATTGAAAAGATTGCTTTGGTTTGGTGCAACAAGAAAGATTTTCATTCAGTGATTTGAATCAATCTATCTCCCCTCACAAGGAGACCTGATGACACAGTAGTTAAGTACTCAGCCGTGAAGTAAACAGTAGGTGGGACAAACCACCAGCCACTCTATAGGAGAAAGATGTGGCAGTTTGCACCCATATAGATTACAGTCCTGGAAACACCGTCTCCTCCTTTACAGTGCCTCCATGAGTTAGAATCAACTCGACTGCTATGAGTTTGTTTTTGTCTTTGTTTATGTTTGCTTTACTTAACAGTGTTCTTGGAGTAAATCAATGACAAGAGGACTATTTGAGAGAAGGAACTACGAATCTGAATAAATCAGCACTCTTCCAAGCATTACTTGTTTCTTGAAGGAGTGTTCACTTTGCAATCAAAACTTAATTTCTCGGTGTGGGTTTTACAGTTCAAGATGACACTGCTTAACCCAACTTCAATGTTCAGTTCTCAATAAACTCTTCCTAATGAGATTAGGCATATCAACTTTTCAATCCTTGAAGGCAGCACCCAACTGTTTGTTTTTGTGCCTTAAGTACAAGGTATTTTCTACTTTCCTCTGCTTCTTGAAGTGACTTGCTACCTAGACTAGGCTGAAAACCATCTTCTCTTTAATCTTTACTTACAGCTGCCCCCTCAATGGTTTCTCCATCATTCTCTGTGCAGTTTTTTCCGGTGTAGGTTCCGACACATTTTAGGTTGGAACCTTAACTCTTTCTCACTTCACTCTGTGCTTTCCCATACTAAGCTAAAGAACAAGACATAGTCTGCCTGCAATTTTAGTACCAAGAGCTGTATCAGAAAGGTTTTCTGTTTTTTTAAAAAATGTGGCATAGTATTTGTTCCTCTAATGTTCATATCTCCATTCTGTAAGACTCAGACTTCAGTTTTTTTTATGACTTAGTTGGCATCATAGTTGTTGCTGTTAAATCAGAGCTCAATTCATGGCATCTGTATGCACAGTGGAGTGAAATGCTGCCCAGCACTGCACAAGTCCCGTGATTTATTCAATTGTTGTGATATATAGGGTTTTTAGGCTGAGCCCCGGTGGTGTAGTGGTTGCGTGCAGGGCTGCGGTCCACTGGGTTGGCAGTTCAAATCCAGTAGCAGCTCTCCAGAAGCAAGGCTGGGTCTCCTACTCCCACCACCAGAGGGCAGTGATGCCCCCCCAATAGGGTTTTCAATCGTTAATTTTTAAGTGGATTGCCAGGTATTTCTTCCTAGTCTTAGCCTAAGAACTCTGATGGAATCAGTTCAGCATCAGAACAACACACATGCTTCCACTTACAGACAGGTGGCAGTTATACTTGGGTTACATTGGCTTGAAATCTTACTTGGTGTCCTGCATGGAAGGCAACTCATTGCTTTCTCAATTAGGATTATGAGACCTAAAAAACTAAATTTTCCAATATACTAGAAAATTAAGAGTGAAATATGAAATTAAAGAAAACGCTGGTGTGTTGGACTTCTGGGAAAATGTCTTAAGAGGAGACAGATACAAGTTTTTTATTTCTGTATTTTTAACAGTTTCAATGGCATGTAATCAATATATCACAAAATTTAAAAATTCAGTTTTGTAAAGAAAAGTTGTACAATCATTACCACAATCAATTTTAGAACACATTTTTCTTTCTTGTACTCCGTGTAATTAGCTCCTCAACCCCTTTACCCCATGCCCAATTCTCATTACTTCTATATTTCCCCCGCCATACCTCCAGGAAATCATTAATCCAATTATTGTCTCCATAGATTTATCTACCCTGGATTTCATATACAGAAAAACATACAAAAACACAATAAAAACTAGCAACAATATCAAGTAAAATAGAAAAACTTCCATTGAAAATAGAGTATATTGGAAACTAGAACAAATGGATTAAGTACATAGCTTTAACCTAATTTTTTTGGGGGGGGAATGAAATTATTTATTTTAAAGATCATTTTATGGGGACTCCAACAGTTCTTATTACAATCCATATATCAATTGTATCAAGAATATTTGTACATATGTTGCCATTGTTATTTTATAAACATTTACTGACTATTTGAGCTGTTGGTATCGTCTCTTCCACCACCCACCCCCAGCCTCATGACCCCTTGATAAATGATAAATGATTATTATTTTCATATCTTACACTGACTGCGCCTCCCATCTCCCATGGCTCCTGTTGTTCCTCCCCCTAGGGGGTATGTGTTTATGTGTCAAACATTGTCATCGGTTACCTCTTCTCTCCTCACCTTGCTCCTAACCTCCTGGTATCACTACTCCAACTTCAACCCTGGATGGTTCATCTGACCTGTGTCAGATATTCCATGTGTTCTGAGCTCATATCTGTACCACTGTACGTGATCTAGTCTAGCCCTATATGAAAGGCAGGACTAAGTCCATGATAGTGGAGGATGAGGAAGCCTCAGGGAACTAGAGGAATGTTGTGTGTTTCATCGGAGCTATCCCGCACTCTGGTTGACTCACCCCTTCCTTGTGACCCTTCTGTGAGGGATGTCCCATTGTCTACAGATGAGTTAAGGTTCTCTGCTCCAGATCCCCTCTTTCTCATTAATATGATGTTTGTTTGTTTATTTTGAGTCTTCTAATACTTGTTCCCTGATCCTATCGACACTTCATGATTCCACAGGCTCTAGTTTGTTTTTCCACATGGGCTTCTTCTTTGCTACATGGAAGTTTGCTTAGCTTCAAACCTTTAAGACCCCGGAAACTACATCCTTTGATGGCAGGGCACTATCAGCTTCACCATATTTTCTTGTACACATATTTTGTCTTCAGCGATCAGGTTGGGGGGTGTGGAGTGAGCATTGCAGAATGCCAGCTTGTTAGGATAAAGTGTTCTTGTGTTGAGGCAGAATGCCAAAGTCCATCCACTACCTCAATGCATTGCCATATAAATATCTGTACCTATGCCAATACCTCTATTTTTATTAATTAATATATTTACATATGTACACACCTATGTTTATACTTCTATACATAACTTTGCTTTCAAAGTCTTTCCTTTGTTTCCTTTTACCTTCCTCATGTTCCAAAATCATGCTCACCCTTCTTCTGCCTCTTAGCGAGCCCTCTCAGCTAGATTGCTGACACTCCAACACCCCCTGGATCTCTATGTCCTCCTCATTATTGATTTTAATTCCCTAGTTATTCCCCTGTTCATGGTGGTACTTGCTCACTGCTCCCTTCTGGAACTGTTGGTCACACACTTGCTTCCTATGCCTGTGAAAGGTAGGCAAACCAACAATAACAGAGGCAAAACAGAAAGCAAACAAAAGTTTGAATAAAGGGGGGGGGGATAAATAACTAGACAATAAGAGGAAAAGTATACACAGTTCCAGGTCTGTCCCCTGACCTTTATGACTATCTTCTCACCAGTCTTGGGGGGGTGGGGTTTCTGGTAACTACTCCTCCTATTCTGAAGTCTGTTTTGGAATCTACTCAGGAACTTTATGGCTCGGCTTTTCTCCCATTGCTCAACTGTTATGTTCCCCGACTGGTTCATTTCATGGTGGGACTTTTAGTCTGGACTCACTCCCCGCTGTGTGTCCCCAGTATTGTTCTTTATCCCAGTATACGCTAGAGAGGTGACATCATGGCTTGAATTGCTGTCAACCCTACAGTCCTAGAGAGGCCTACAGTGCCTTAGCAGATTTGTGCGGAGGCATGCTCAGGGCTTGGAGTGCATCCATAGTTTGCCTAGACCCATTCTTTCTTTTTTTTTCTTCTGGCTTAACTTCTGTGTAGGCCTAGTAGGCTGTCCCCTCTCCCCAATCAGGAGGTTAAATATTGTCCTCTGTAGCATATACTTCTAGAGAGGGGGCCAATTTGGCTCTGATGGGGCTGGCCCTGTAACCCGCTCTGTTCATGAATTATTCCAAGTGGCTATGTTGCCCTCAAGGTTTGGTGCACTGTGATGGGATCTGCAGGAACACTCCCATTTCTGGGGAGGCTCCCCCAGTGTTACCATCTCCTCTTTCCTGCCTCCTTTCCTCATCATCCTTTCCCCTTCTTTATGTTGGAATGGCATGTACATCCTTGGGTTTGGCCTGTTTCCCGCCCAACTGCCTGTATAATGTGAGATAAGTGGCTATTCTTCTATACCCACTGTGCTGATTATACTTACCCCAGTGGACTCATGTTGAACTTGTCCTTTTCTGATTAGCTAATTTTGCTGAGCATAATTTCCTCCAACTCTTCCCATGGGACAATGTGTTACATGCATTCATTAGTGCTTTTTAGTGATGTGTATGTGCCAGAGTTTTCTAATCTATTCTTCTGTTGATGAAAATTTTGGTTGTTTCCAATTCTTTATAATTGTAAATTGTGCCACAGTAAACATCAGGGCACACATGATTAGTCATTGTCTATTTCTTACTTCTTCTGGGTAAATGCCCAGTAGAGGGATTGTTGGGCTATAAGGTAACTCAATTTTCTTTCACTTTAAATATTGCTAGGTGACTTTCAACAGTGACTGTACATATTTACACAGTCCCCAAGAGTGGAGGAGAGTTCTTATGTAGCCACACCTCCTCCAACATTGTTTCTCTCTGATTTTCTGATTTGAGCTATCCTTCAGGGGGTGGTCTCATAGTTGTTTTAATTTGCATATCTCTGATGGCTAATGATCAGGAGCATTTTCTCATATGTTTATCGGACATTTGGTATTTTCTCTAGTAAACTTCTGTTCAGGTCTTTTGCCTACTTCCTCAGACAGTTAACTAATTTCCTTTTTGTAGGTTGGGAGGGTAATTGGAGATTTTAGTAATAAACATTTTGTCTGTTGAGTCATTGATAAAAATTCTCTACCAGTCAATGGGTTCTCTTGTTACTCTCTTAGGAAAGCCTTTTGATGCACACATGTACATTTTATCCTTTTTATATCCCATTTGTTTATTTCAGCTTCATCAAGCAGGTACCCTTCCCTATTGCAGTTAACTTATGCATTCCCTGCACCAAGGTTCTTAGATTTGTTCCAATTCTTTCATTGATGGTCCTGATAGTTTGGGGTGTTACTTCTAGGTTTGTGATCCCCTGGAGTTTGTTGTACATAGGGTGAGGTAAGGTTCTTATTTCATTTTTCTACAGGTGAATACCCATTGTTCCCCATACCATTTATTCAAGAAGGCATCCATCTCCCTCTTGATGCTTTGGGGGCCCCTGTTAATATCAGTTGTCTGTATACTGATGGTTTTATTTCTGCATTTTCTATTCTTTCCATTGTTTTCATTATCAGTCATTATGCCAGTACCACACTTTTTAAGCCACTGTGGCTACATAGTAGGTGTTAAAATCAGGTAAAGTGAGCCCATTGACATTGTCCTTCTTGAGTTCTCTGCTAAATCTGGTCTTCTTCCCTCTCCACAGAAAATTGGTAGTCAGATTTTTCAGTTCTTTGAAAAAGGTTGTTGGTATTTGAATGGGGATGGTGTTACACTCACATGGTGCCTTGGGTGAGATTGATATCTTTATTATATTATATCTTCTGATCCATAAGCAGGGAATATATTTCCATTTGTGGAGGTTGCTTTTGGTTTCCTGTCATAGGGTCCTGTAGTTTTCCTTGTGTAAGTCTTTTGTGTGTGTGTGTGTGTGTGTGTGTTTTGGTTAGATATATCCCTAGATATTTCTATTTATTCTTGGCTATTTTGAAGGATAGTGCTTTCTTGATCTCCTCTTTCCATGGTCTTGTTCAATTTATATAGAAAACCAACTGACTTCTGTTCATTGATCTTGTATCCCACACTCTTCTTTATTCCTCTATTGCTGCCAGTACTCCCATTGAGGAGCTTAGTTTTTTTTTTTTAATGTCTAGGATCATGTCATGTGCAAATAACAAATGTTTCACCTCTTCCTTTACCAGACAGGTGCCTTTAATATCCTTTTGCTGCCTTATGTTGTTAGCTAGGACATCTAGTACAATGTTGAAAAGGCATGGGGAGAAAGGGCATCATTGTCTGGTCACCTTTGACAGTGGCATTGTTTTCCACTTTTTCTATTGACTATGATGTTGGCTATTGGCTTTTTGTAAATAACTTGCATTAACCTGTGGAATCCCCCTCCCACTTCTAAAATAGCAATGAATGTGTATCTTAAATAGCAATGGGTGTGTCTTAAATAGCAATGGGTGTTGAATGTTGTCAAGTGCTTTTTCTGTGCCTATCAATATTTTATCATGTGATTCTTATCCTATTTCTTATGAATGTGGCAAATCATATTGATGGACTTTCAAATGTTAAATCATCCCTGCATCCCAGGAATGAATTGCACTTGATCTTGATGGAGTATATGTTTTATATACTTTGTATTCTATTGGCCAATATTTTGTAAAGGATTTTTGCATGTATATTCATTAGATATATTGGTCTGTAGTTCTCTATTCTTGTAGGATCCTTGTCTACTTTGAGTATCAAAGTGATACTGACTTTGTAGAATGAATTTGGGAATTTTTTGTCTTTTTCTTTGCTCTGGAATAGTTAGTGGAAGTTCAGTGTCAGTTCTTTCTGGAATACTTGGTAGAATTCCCCTGTGAATCCGTCTGGTCTGAGAGCATTTTTTATAGGTAGTTTATTGATAACCATATCTATTCCTTCTTTTGGTATGGGTCTGCAGAGGTTCTTGACTTTTCACTGGGATAATCTAGGGAGTGATTGTTTTTCCAAGTATTTGTTCATGTCTTTCTCATTGTTGAGTTTCATAGCACCTTGTGATTATCCTTTTAATCTCCTTGGAGTCTGTTGTGATTCCCCTGGTTTCATCCCTCATCCTGGCTATTGATCTTTGCTCCTTCCTTTCTTTGGTTAGGTTTCCCAGTGGCCAGCTGATTCTGTTGATCCTTTCAAAAAACCAGCAGTGATGGTTTTCAAAAAACCTTCCTGTGATGTGTATGATTGTTGTATAGTCCCTTCCTGGGACACGTGGTTACTTGTAATCACAGCCCCCAAATAGATATAAGCCTTAGTTAGCAATAAACTTTCTTCAGCTCTCGGTCCCCTGCCTTCCTGCCTGTGCTGTGTGTGGACCTGGCTGTTGAGATCATGGCCATCTAGGAGGTGAGCATGCTACCATTAAATATATCTGATTCCATTATTTGAATGTCTCTTCTATCCCTCATAATTTCTATGATTTACTATAACCATTACTTATTATTACTGAACAATTACACCCACTGGACTCATGACAACAGTCTGGGGATTACTCCTTGCAGTGAGACTGTTCTTGGGGGGCAGGAAGGGGTGCTGGAAACTGTCCTACTGGACCTGGCAAGGAGTTAATAGAGACCACAGGCAGACAAAGTAAACTTAAAGTGTTTTAGTGAGTTCCTGACTTGCTTCATGTATGAAAATTGCAGGGGAACGTCTGAGTCAGACCCTAGTACACTAAATCTATTTTTAGCACCCAGTTTCCCAGTATTTGCCTCCCTGATTTACTTATTTAACAATAGAAGCACAGGGTGGATGATTCTACCTCGATGCCATCTTGACTCCTTAAAGCTAGCCAATCACTGAGCTCTTTTTGAAGCTTCTTGTACTTTCTTAAGAAATCTTCTTTGAATCAATTATTTCAGAATTATCTCTACTTTTTGGTGAGAGGGAATTCACTTGGGGCTTAGTCCACAAATATTTCCTCTAAGCCTTTTTTTTCTTTTTCAATGTAATAACTTTTAAATGGGTCAAAGGGGAGATAAAATGAAGATGTCACTTTTTTAACTGTATCTTCCATAATTGACTACAAATATGGTTATTATATAGCCTGTGGTCAATTTGAGAGGATTACAAGTGAAGGGGTGGAGTCTGGCCTGCCAATCAAGATATAACCAATGAAACTTGTCCTCTATGTGGAAATGACCTTCTTCTGAGAACTCTGGAAACTCCTATTTTTTTCTCCTTGGATATGGGATACACCTTCTGTTCTCTGCTCACTTCCTGAGAGATACTGACTTACAAGGCTTCTTCTCCCTGAGAAGCCACATGGACCAAGCCAGATGCTGCTCCAGGTACTGGAGAAGCCACATGGAGACCCCTGCTAGCCCTGAGATGATTGCAATGCCACTGGATCCAAAGACTCTCTATCCTCTGACTTGTGATTGTCCTGCACTCACTGTTATTGCATGCGTTTTGAGAGTCTAAAGAGGACATTATATATTGGTATCAGACATATGTGCTAATATTGTTCTTATGGCCTAGATCTGGACTGAGTTGGGATGCTTTCTTAATGTACAATTACTCTTTATATAAAACTCTGTCTTATACCCATATGAGTGTCCATGGATTTGTTTCTCTCGTCTACCTGGACTAACACAACAATGTTCTCTGTCTGCTGACAAGACTATACATACCCCTCAACTATGATCAGAGGGTATTCATAGGAGGCTTAATCCATGTATGGAAACTGTAAATGGATTTGGGCTTCCACTGTCATCCATGGCCTTCTGCAAGGCATGTATTTACAATTTAAACTCTCATACAACTGCCTACTTTAGATGCAGATTATACTGTTTACAACCTTTGGATTACACAGGCCGGTATACCTCTTCCATGTGGATTTATCTGATGCCTCACTTAGATAGTTCCTTGTTTTAAGCCAAGATTTTCAGACCCCAGTCGCTATATTTTCTGATAGGTGGACAGTAGATGGTTTCTTCAGTACACTTTGCTATAGCTCCTATAACTTCAATGACTTCTTCATGAGAGCAAGCATCAAGCAGGGCCATGTCATAAGAAGTACCTGTCCTTAGATTGAGGGTGGAATGAAGTGCAAGTTCCAAAGCCATTCATGCATTTATGGTTTGTATATGTCTCTGGTTCAACTTAGAGATACTCTAGTCATTTTATGCCAGAGAGCATTATCAGAGAGTTTCCTGGAGCAATACTTCTAACATGAAGTCAATGCCAACTCACATGTCAGGCTAGAATTGCCCCCTGAAGTCTCTGATTCTTCAAGTATTCACAGGATTAAAAAGTCTCACTCTTCTTCTTGGAGCTGGCTGGTGGTTTCAAACTCAAGATTTAGCAGCCCAATTTGTGACCTTGAGTTCAGCAGCCCAATTTGTTACCATTACACATTGATAGTATCATTAATTTAGTCAATGTTATAGTTTAAAACACTGTTGAGAATAGAAAAATTATAGGCCTATAAGCCTGCTTTGAACCACAATACATGAATTTTTAAATTGGATAGATTTAACTAATGAGGAACTGGGAAGCCTTTGCATGAACAACAGGGTAGCTGGTAAGGAAAAACTTTCAATAGCATTCATTCAAAACAGAGACATGCCTAACAGATTAATACATGTCACAATGAAAGCAAGGAGGACATTAAAATAGTAAGTATAGGCTCTGTGCTCCTCCCAATGCCTCTTCCCATGCCTGTGCAGTCTCAGTTGCATCCCAGAGACACAATGGGGAAAGTTGGAGTGAACGGATTCCACTGAATTGGACTCCTCGTCTGCAGGGCTGCTTTCCACTCTGGCAAAGAGGACATGTTTCCATCAGTGACCCCTTCATTGATCTGAACTACACGGGCTACATGTTCCAGTATGATTCCACCCATGAAAAGTTCAATGGCATCGTCAAAGCTGAGAAAGAAATCCATCTCCACCTCCCAGGAGTGAGATCCTGCTACCATCAAGTGGGATGAGGCTCATTTTGAATATGTTGTGGGTCCACTGGTGTCTTCACAACCCTAGAGAATGTGGGGGCTCACTTGAAGGACAGTACCAAAAGGGTGATCATCTCTGTCCCTTCTGCTCATGTCCCATGTTTGTGATGAGCGTGAACCACAAGAAGTATGACAACTCCCTCAAGATTGTCCGCAGCGCCTCCTGCACCACCAACTGCTTAGCGCCCCCTCTGGCCAAGGTCATCCATGAAAATTTCGGCATCGTGGAAGAACTTGTGACTACAGTCCATGACATCACTGCTACCCAGAAGACCGTTTACTGCCTCTCTAGGAAAGTCTGGTTTTATGACTGTGGGGCTGCACAGAACATCACCCCTGCATGTACTGACACTGCCAAGGCTGTGGACAAGATTATCCTGGAGCTGAATGGGAAGCTTACTGGCATGGCCTTCTGTGTCCCCACCCCCAATGTGTCTGTCATGGAACCCACCTGCCATCTGGAGAAAGCACAATGACATCAAGAAAGTGGTGAAGCAGGCAACTGATGGTACCCTACAGGGCATCCTGGGATATGCTGAGGACCAGGTTGTCTCCTGTGACTTCAGCAGTGACACTCACTCTTCCATCTTTGATGTTGGGGCTGGCAATGCCTTCAACAACTGCTTTGCCAAGCTCATTTCCTGGTATCACAATGTATTTGGCTATAGTAACAGAGTGGTTGACCTCAGGGTCCACATGGCCTCCAAGAAGTAAAAGCCGACCCCTGTACCATCAGTCCAGCAACAGCACTAGAGGAATAGAGGTCCTCTGCTGTTGGGGAGTCATTGCCCCAAATTCAAACCCCCAACACTGAGAATATTCCATACAGATTCTGAGAAGGAAGGGAGGTGGTGGTTTAGAGAGCCCAACCTTTTCATGTACCATCATGCACCCAGAAAAAAAAATGTAAGTACATGGTACTTCAGGACCACCATTCACTTGGCACCTTCAAAGCAAGATTCAAATCAAAGCCCCAAATCCACCAGTTCTTTGCCTTAGGGCTAGCAGTAACCTGCTTATTTTCACACTAGGAAGTTTTAGCCTGAAGTCCAGTGGCTGCAGGTGAGTTTGAGGCAAAGACAGGTTCAGTTAGTGGGGCTTCTGCAGAGAGTCATTCTTGTGTGGCCTATAAAGAATGCCATTCACCTCAGAAGAACAAGAATCTAAAGTCCCAGTAGTCTACAACACATGTTCTAGATCACCAAGGGCTACAATGTTCAATTAGGAAAGTAGTACCACACATATCCCCTCATTTAGCTCCACATTGATAAACATCTTTTCCATATGGGAGGATAATATTGCCAAACGACGATATTGCCTTCTTAAAGACATACATGCTCTCATTCTCCCATCTTGACATGAATTTCCAGTAAGGTTTCCTTATCACTCTGTTGGGAGTGTCTGTTAGGTTGAGGTGACGTTAACATAGTTGTATATGACAGCAATTGAATAATCTTTTCCCTCTCCCCCATTTTGAAAAACTGGCCCCAACTGAGGTGTGGTCTCCTCTGTCGAAGTGGTTTTTGAGATGTACATATAAAGCAGGTGATCTATGATTCAAGAGCACAAGCAGGCTCTCCCCCTAGTTGCTGGGGAAGGCGGATTAGAAGATTACATGACCTGAGAGCAGAAGTCTACCTTTGTCTTGGTGTTTCGTTTTATAGTAGGGAACTGGAAGAATATTTGACCTTTTGTGATTGATATGCTCAGCTTAATGGTTTCTAGGTCCTTCTAGGTCATGAAGTATTTCATGGTTTCATAACTATTTTATTCCATTGTGTGTATGACCCAGAATTTCTTTACCCATTCTTTTAATGACGAGAGTTCGGGCTGTTTTCAGCTCCTTGCTATTGTGAACTGCAGTGCAACAAACACGAAATTTTCTATTCCCAGTTGCTTTAGGTATTGTCATATCGCTTTCCACAATGATTGTTTAGAAACTCACCACCAGTCTCTCAGAACACTCTCTAGCACTTACTGTTCTGTTTGCTTGTTTTAAATTGGGCTATTGTTGTGAGTGTAAGGTGATAATCTCCTTATTGTTTTAATTTGCATCTTCTGGATAGCTAGTGGTTGTGAGCATTTCATCAAGTCGTAGCCATTTGAGTGTTAGCTTCTGTGAATTGCCTATTCATGTCCTTTCTTCATCTTTTAATTAGATTATTTGGTTCTATTTTCCCCATTATTGAGTTGTTGTAGAATTCTATAGATTTTTTAGTAAGTTGTCCCTGGCCTATTGTATCATTGTCGAAGAATTTTCCCCAATCTGTGTATACGACTTTTTGTGGATATGTGCACTGTAGGACCTTATGTTCTTCATACTCAATAAACTCAAGAAAGGCCATGACACACTCCAAAAGAGCTGAAACGCAGGGGAGGGCTAAGTTTCTATTTCAGAGAAAACCCGTGACTTCCTTGAAGCTAATGCAATACCTGGGACCAGGAACCAGGAGGAGGCATTAAAAATTCAACAAGTCCCTGACAGCCAACCAGAGAAGGACATGGAAAGCAGCTCACCAATAGAGAACAGCCACCGTCCCTCTAAAGGGACTCTATGGTGGGAAGTGTAAAAGGGGCACTCCCCTTATGTAACCTGAAACTATAAAAACTTATCTTTGTGTGGCAGTTGGGGTCGGGCTACAGGAAAACCGTTGTGCTGGGTAGTGGTGTGAGCCCGACCCTAGCTTAAGCTAGGAAATAACTCCTTTTGTTCCTTTGCATCTCAAGTGTTGTTTTCCACACGTGTTGGGTGAAACTCACTGTAGTCTTTCTGATCCAACAGCACATAGCCTGGAAATAGGATTGCACAAGTGAAGGTGATCCTTAGCTTTCACCAGATTATGGAAGTGACTTCTGACACCTCCCTCCCCCAAAGGCTAAAGTTCACCACTCTAATGTAATATTACCCTCATTTTTTCAAGAAACAAAATCAGCTTTCAGAGAGACTAAAAGACTGCTGAAAGTGGAGCATGACCTACTTTAGAACTCTGGGAAAAGAACAATATGATCTTTGAGAATGGGCCTGCATAAATATACAGAAATTATTCTTCATAAAATTTAAGTATTTAAGTCTTATTCAATCTGATACTAGGGATCCTTAACATCTCACATAATTCAAAGCAAACACATGACTGTTTCAAAGTTCATCTCTGTGGGCAACTGTATTTTAAATGGGCAAGCTTTATTGACTAAGAGTGCAACTGGAGGGCTGAGCTCCAGTGGCATAAGTGGTTGAGTGTGGGACTGCAGCCCGCGGGCTTGGCGGTTTAAATCCGGTGGTGGCTCTCAGGAGCAGTGCTGGGTACCTCCGGCGACCACCAGAGAGCAGTAATGCCCCCCCTCAAAGAAGAGCGCAACTTGAGGGGCTGAACCCCAGTCATGTAGTGGTTGTGGCCCTGTGGCCCACAGGGTTGGCGGTCAAATCCAGCAACACCTCTCTAGGAGCAAGGCTGGTCTTCCTACTCCCACTAGGGCAGTGATGCTCCCCCTCCCCCCCCCCAAAAAAGAGCACAACTTGAATGCAACAGTACTTATGAGTGTGACTACAATGAATATTCTGCACTCAGAATCTTATAAGTTCCAAATATCACCTAGCTCTAATCACCAGAGGTTTGGGATTTTCTTGCTTTTCCAGGATCGTCACAAGACTGCAAGCATGAACTGTTGATTCCTAGAACTGCAAGATAGCCACCTCATTTGGCTTGCAGCAGCAGCTGTTTCTTATGAGGCAAAGAAAATGCAGTAACTTTCTGATAGGAGAGAGACTTCACTTTCAGTGGTGTGTTAGTCTAGGTAGACTAGAGAAACAAAATTTGTAAACACTCATATTTTATAAGAGAGTTTTATATAAAGGTAATTGTACATTAAGCATCCCAACGCAGGCCAGTCCAAGCCCATAAGTCCGATATTAGCCCATATGCATGACATCAATCTATAAAGTCCTCCTCAGTTTCACAAAACACACCCAACGATGCCAGCTGAAGGAGGAAAGCCAAATCAGTGAGTGCGTAAGCATCTCAGCGCTGTCAGGGGTCTCCATGCAGTTTTCCCAGCATGCAGGCCTGCATCTGCATAGGTCCCTGGGGCCTCTCCTCAGGGATGTCTCACAAGAAGTGAGCCTTGCCAGCGGAAGCAGAGCATAACCAAGACAGCCGCAACTGGTGCAACCATCAGAGAATAAGAGACCAGTAAGGCGAGACTCTCAGATCCATTTAGCTCTCTGTCAGCCCTTCAATGAATCCCACATGTGTTCATTGGCCAGGTTGGCGTACTAAACCTTAACTATCACAAGTGGTATTTTCCTTACAGAGGTAGCTTCTCTTTCTCATGTCTCATAAGTTTCTGGACAAGTCACTTATCGTTAAGCTTCTCCAATCTCTGCCTGCAGATGAACTCTCACCTTGACTCAATTTACATCACAACATGCCTTTGAGTCAGGGAACACAGAGATCCAGAAGACCGGAAGGAATCTTGGTGGTTCACTACTCAGAGGAGAAAACTCAAAAGACTCAGGGTCACTTGTCCCATGGTGAGAATTAGAAGTAGAACTTGAAGCTGGGTATTGCTGTTGCCAGGCCAGCTTTCTTTCCACTAAGCACAGAATAGAATATTGGAATAGAACCCAGACCCCCAGACTTAGCAAGCTTTGGGCTTGAATTCTGATCCCCCCCCCTTTCCCAAATCCCTTGACTCAGGATTTAGAGCTATGTCCTTGTTTGTGAAGGGTAGTAATACGCTGATAATAGAGTTGATTTGATGAAGTTATTGTAAAGGTTATATGAAATGAAACTTAACTGGGTTTCTGATGGAGAGTAGGCATTAAAATGATACATGCAGATGTATTTATAGATGTATGTGCTCCTCCCCAAAAAAACCTCTCAAATGGGGGAAAATTCCTGAGGTGCTCAACCCTGTCTTTTTCTTTTTTACTGTCTAGAGCTATAGAGTCCTCTATGTTGTCTCTGACCTCCCTTTAGTTTACTCCCATGGGTTAAGTTCTTGTCTCTGATGGAGTCTCTGTCAGCCTTTTGACTGATTGGAAGGCGATATTCAGTTTTTACAGCCAGGATCATACATGATAGCTCACTATGTGGCCTTGCTGAGGCTAGCATTATGTAATGAATTGTGTGCCATAAAAATGCATGTTGGATAGGAGGAGGAGAGCAGGGTGGGGACCTAAGGCCCACTGGTGGGTAATTGGTCACCCTTTTACAGGGAGACACGGGGAGGAGACAGACCAGTCGGGGGGCAGCCAGGCAGTGATGATGCATAGAAGTTTCCTCTAGTTCCTGAAGCCTTCCTCCCTGTCCCCCAACCATCATGGTCCCTACTCTACCTTGCAAATCTGGATGAACTGGAGAAGTCACACTGGCATAGAGGAGAGCTGGAGATATGGGGAAACCAGGATGGATGGGCCCCTTCAGGCCAATGGTTAGAGTGGAGATACTGGAAGGGTGGAGGGAAGGGGGGGTAGAGAGACAGAACCAACAGCAAGGATATATACACAAGCTCTTATTTGAAGGATGGGCATCAAAGGAGTGGGTTGAAGGAGAGGTCGGGCAGTGTACGATATGACAAAACAATAACAATGTATAAACTATTGAGGGTTGGAGGGGAGGAGAGACCAGGGGAAGAGGGGAAGGAATGGATAAGCCGATACTAGGGGCTAAAGGGAAAAAGGTGGATGATTGGAGGACAATAATAGAAGTGGACATGTGAGGGTGCTTGACGAGTATGCTTATTTATATATTGTGAAAAACGATGTATGAGCCCCTAATAAAATGATTGAAAAAAATGCACCAAATAATCAGATCAATTTTTACTATTGGTGTAAATGCAAAATGTCAGGTAACAAGACAGTCTGTAAGTATTGAGATCTAATACTTGCCATGTTCCAGAGGCCTTGATTCAAAATTGTCCCATTTTGAATGTTTGAATATTTAGTTTTAGAGTCCCAAACTTAAAATATATGTAAAAATTAAACAACTCCATGAATTGTGGTCAAATACAACATGCAGCATATATTTTGTCTGAATCCCATCACATTCCCAGTGGAAAAGTACAACAAATATACAAATATCCAGTAGTTGTGGCTGTGGTTGTTAGCGGCCATTGAGTTGGTTCTGACTCATAACAACCATATGTACAGCAGAATGAAATAAAAGTAAAACTGAAATGGAAAAAAAATGCATGTTGGAATCCTAACTCTTATACTTGTGTGCATGATTGCATTTGTGAATAAGCTTTTCTTTGTTATGTTAATGAGACTTAAAAAATTCATGTTGGCTATATTCCAAACTTCTGAGATGTGAAAAGAGCAAATTAGGCACCTAGAAGCAAACACAAACCAAGCGGAAGATTTGTGCCATGTGGAGGCCCCAAAGAATGCCAAGAAGAACATTCGGGAAGGGGAGACAAGATCTTCTCTCAGAGACGATAGAGAAAAGCCTTTCTATACAGCCTGCAACTTGATTTGCACTTCTAATCTTGTAAAAGAGAAAAGAGATTATGTTCACTGGAGCCATCTGTGGCAGTTATATAATCTATCAACTTACACAGGGGTGAAGTCTAGCATGTCACTCCAGTCATAGCCAATAAAGCCTCTGTGTGGGCATGACCTTCTCCAGAGGATTCTGGGAAGTCCTGTCTTCTTCCCAAAGGTGGGACATACATTCTTTCTGTTATACATTCCTGTTAATGAGAAGCATGGAGCCACACTGATGGAGCGAGGATCCTGGAGCTGAGAAGCCATGTGGAAACCCATGGCAGTGCCGAGATGCTTTCACCACCACTGAATCCATAAAACTTTCCACTCGCTGGCCTGTGATCTTCTTGCATTTGGTGTCATTGAATGTTTTGTGTCTGAA